>JARYGA010029185.1:0-48458 GCA_030545235.1 Helianthus tuberosus
TGTTATTGCGCTTGTCTCTTTGACATGAACAAGCCCAATAAAACGCTCCTTAACAATCCCAACTTTATCAACAAAAGGAATAACAACTGCCATTTGTTCCTTTTTTGATACATCACATGATTCATCTACTAATAAAGAAAAAACATCATCACCAAGTTCTTCTAAAATTTGTTTAATTACCTCTTGAGCATAACAATGTTTGATGTCCACTTGAATTTTAGGACTTGTCATTTGGTTATTCGCGGGTGCATTCTCTAAGATAACTTTAGCAAGCTCTTCATTCATTTCACCCTTGAGTTCTAAAAGCTCTAAGAAATTCCCTTTATTTAATGAATCTTTTGATTCATCATGTCCACGAAACACCAATCCGCCATTCAACAACCTTTTCCCAAGCAAAGTTGAAGCACTAAGTCTAAGTCGGTATTCACGTTTCTCCTTAGGGGTCCTATTGTCCCATTGTGTGTGTACCGCTTGATTTTCGTTAACTAAGGGGCTGTTTGGTAGCCTCTGAATGGTTATTAAGAGGCTACCTCTTAATGGAACCATTATGAATTTTACAAATGAGAAGGTAGAAGAATGTGACATGTGATGATTTACCATTCAGATGTTACCTCTTAACCATTCAGACTTGAGGTTACCTCTTATTCATTCAGAGGTTTCAAACCATTAAGAGGTAGCATCTGAATGGTAATTAAGAGGCTACTAAACAGCCCCTAAATCGGCACTCTTTTGGAAACATTTGTTGTGTAGACTATTAACTAAACCAACATGTTTTTTAAGTGACACATGTACCTTTTTCCAATTGTTATACCCACCGCTCACAAATGTGTCTCTACCATCTCCGAAGTGGCTCGTAAACAAATAGCAACATAAGCAAAACACACGATCCGATTTTGAGCTATACTCTAACCATCCCTTATACTCATGTTTGTCATACCATTCTTCCTTAAATTTCCTTAACTCGTCACCTTGAAACGTTGTTTGTGGGAATTCGATACCTCTTGGTTGATACGGTCCTCTTAGTATATATGCCCTTCTAATCTCATCCCGTTGATTCACGTTATATTCTTCTATCGGCTTGCGATCTTATGGATCCGAAGGAAGAGTATCCAAATCAATTAGTTTGGAAGATGTATCCACTTTCCGCTTGAGAAATCGCGCCATAACGTCTCTACTCATGGTTCCTATCACAATCATATTGATCCATCATCCATGACCATAAATTCATCGTTCCAAAAATCATCTAAAAATCACCCCTAAAAATCATCTAAATAACATAATCATCAAGCCCTAGAATTGTTTAATCACCCCTAAAAATAATCTAAATAACATAATCATCAAAAAAATCATCTAAGGCAGTAAATCATCACGTAAAATCATCAAAAAAACCATCATAAAAATCATCTATGGCAGTAAATCATCAAGTAAAATCATTAAAAAAAACCAAAAAACTAACCTTGATGATGTCGCTGCTGTGTTGCTGCTGCCTGGCCGGATTCCGGTCAGTTTCTGGCCGGAATTTTGAGTGTCGCTGGCTGCTGTTGCTGCTGGCTTGGTGATGAAGTCGCTGGGCAGGATGTTGTGGAACAGAAACAGAAGGGCGGGAGGATATTGAAGGGGTTTTTGGGCTAATTGTTAATGTTTATTGTTGGGTATTGGGTAATTGACTAATGGACTATTGGGCTTTTTGTTTATTGTTGGGTATTGGATAATGGATATGGACTAATGGACTAATGGGTTAAGCTTTGGTTTGGGTTTAAGTAGTATAATGTATTAATATAGGTAGTTTTTTTATAAAAAATCAGACTTTACTAAAAAAAATTATAATATAAATCCATAATATTTTTTTACCCAAGGGGTGCGGATGAAAAATTCCAAGGGGTGCGACCGAAAAATTCCACGGGGTGCGGACGAAAAATTCCAAGGGGTGCGGACGGGATTTTCTTCGGAAAATTACACTAAATTTTTTTTTTCTCGGGGGTGCGCCTGCCCACCTTGGCATGGTGGTGGGTCCGCCCCTGATTCCAGATCTCCATTCTTCAATAATTTTCTTCATCCCATATTTTTATAACTATTAAAACAAAAAATATTACACCACTAAAAAAATAAACTTATTGTTTTCTATACAAAATTCAACCATGCGTCCAAACAACACGAACCAACCACCATTTACATCACTCAGCTATATACTATATATTGGTCGTAGATCAAATATGATCCCCACGATTATCATTTTCAGGACATAATCAAAGTGAAATGAAGACTAAGTATCCGCACCTGTTCGTTACAACTTACTAAATTTCGGGACGAAATTTCCTAAAGGAGGGGAGACTGTAACTCCTCGCTTTTTGTAACCTTCCTTATTTGGCAAGTTTATTGTACTTTCCATTTATGGAAACTTGTATTCCTTTGTATTCGTACCTCACTTCAAACGTTGTAATCCGAGACTTGAATCATAATGAAAATCTTATCTTTTATATGCTTGTGTTATTTATTATTCGTAAATACTTGTTAATTATTCGTGATACATACATACATACCTGATACCATTTACGTGCAAATTCATACTTATTCGTACCTATTATACATGCAAAATACATTTATACATTCCTTTATTTATGCACAACACTTATACATTTCACTTATATGCTTAAAATCGGCAAAATCAAACAAAATTCGAAATTGGGCTTTTGGGCCTGGCACTCTCGTGCGAATGGGCCTGGCCCATTCGTCCGAGTGCACTCTCGTCCCAAATTGCCTCCTCCAGTCTATAATTACCAGTTCATTCCTTCACTTCCAAACCTTTAACACCCTCTCTCGAGCTAACATTGAGCAGATCACTTGGAGCTTGTCTCAGCCATTTCTAAATGAGTTTTAGCTCACGAACAACTGTTTATCTATCTTCTTCTCCGTTTTCTTCTATTTTCATCAAACATTTTACTAGATCTTTCATGAACTTCCCTTGGTTTATCAGATCTGCTATGGCAACTGATGTAAACTCTCAACTCAGTTGAGGATCAAGATGAAGTAGATCTCTCAAAAACCATTTAAACAAACATTCAGACTTCAAACTCAGCTGGATATGAGATTCTTTGAGCTCACAAGCTAAGTCCATAGCTGTGGATTCGAGTTTGAACCAATTCCAGCCGAGTAGGTAATCAGTTCAAACAAAACTGAACTGATTTTACCTAGAAACAGTCCAATTCGTCCGAAAGTGCAGCCCTAGTCGTCCGATATGGTAAACCTCTTGTACGAGTGGGACTCCCAGTTCGTCTGAATGCAATTGTTTCTCCAAGTTTCGACGATTTTTCAAGTGTTGAATGACTGTCCAGATCACTATCTTCAATATAGATGATTCTTGAATGTCAGTGTGTTTTTCTGTGGGAACCTTGGTTTCCAATCTAGATCCACCACCTCACATAAACTCGTGAAATGAACACCCAAACAATCTCCTAGACCTAGAACGAGTGAACCCTTTCCAGCCTCCGATACTTAGTTAATTCTTTCTATGTCGTGTTGGCACACCTGGGTTGTACATTGTTCGGTTGTTTGGCTTATTTTAAAGGTTAAAATATAACGAGGTTAAAACCTCCATGCTTGACTTCTATGAACCATCTAATTATTCTTGAATAATTAATATACTATTATAATAACTAACAACTTAACAGAAACCACGAACATAACTGTTTGATTGTTAAAACGTTCATACGAGACTCGGTTTAACAGACAGTCCCTCTTGTACGAACGACCCTTTTGTACGAATGGCCCTTTCGTCCCAGACAGTCTCTCGTCCGAACAGTTTGTATTTTGGTTTACCCATTATTTTGTTTTCCGCGTTCCTTGTCGCTGATTCTGTCGGGAAAAGTTGGACCCGTAAAACCACAGAAAATCAGTGTCGGGACAAGTGCACGAACATAATACAAATTTTGTTTTATTATACTTTCGTATTATACTAAGTACTTTAAATTCTACAACTTAATTCCGCAACTCCAACTCACGCCACCGTTTGCCCTGTAGGGTAACCTTGGTGTTCTTGTACGAATTCCACCATCCATTTGCTCGCTGGGTAGAATAACCTTGGCGTTCCTGTACTACGCGTACCAAAACTACGCTCGCAGGATTTCTAAAGAAGATTTAGCAAAACCGTGAGTATACTCGCATTCCCCTTTTCAATTTCACACCTTGAGTGTAATATGTTTATTATTAAACCTACACAGTTACACTTATCAAAATGCACAAACAATCCAATACATGCATGCATATGTTATACTTGATACTTTAATCTGGGTTTGTTCGTTTTGTGCTAAACTTGTCATTAACTTCGTACAAGCCTACCCTTAACATGTATAGCGCTATAGGAGTAACGCACCGCCCGTGAACGTGAGGTCATGTTAAGTCTTTTACTTGCGTTAAACCTTAGGCTTACTTGTTTGTTTACATGCCAGTTTAATGTTAATCTTAAATGGCTAGTTTGCCATGTGGATTCGTTTAAACTTTATTACTTATGCTATGTATCAAAACTTGTATACTCGCTAATACCTCTGTATTGAACCATGTCTTTTTAACATATTGCAGGATGATGATGATATTAAAATGGGCATAGCAACGATGCTTTAGATACACATCTAGATATATTTAGATCATGTTGTTGTATCAAATTTTGTACTATGTTGTATCTTGTTTCTTTGAACTTATGTTGTATTTGAATTTCCTTGTATTGTAATTTGACAATTGTTATGCAATGAAATGAAATCTGTTTATTTAAATCCTATTGTCACTTTTAGTGTTATGTGTAATGAGCAATCTATTTCGTCTCACTCCGATGTTTCCGACATCGGTTGGGGTGTGACACTACATACATATTTATTTGTATTAATTTCATATATACCCTTATAAACTTGAAAAAAACATATATACCCAACAAAAACTAAAAGTATCATATATGTCCTTACAAATTAGTTAGAATATCAAATATATACAATTTATAAAAAAAAACCTAATAAATAATCATTTTATCCTTATTTCTTTAACTTCAGGTTTTCAGATATGCTCATCTTTTAACTTCATATTTTTATATAACTCATTTTAAGCTTAAATTTATTTTTAGCCATTTTTTTATTTTTTTTTTTTGCTATAAACAATAGTTTTTTTCATATATATATATATATATAATATTTAAGCTAAATAAATTGATCTAGAAATGAATAAATATAATATTTGAAGTTGGATGTTATATATGAGATTTCAAAGTTTTAGAAAAATAAGGGTGAAATTGTCATTTATTAAATTGTTTTTAATGAATTGATATATATGATATTTCAACTATTTTGTAACGGTATATATATTAAATTTGTAGGTTTGTATAGGCATATATGATATTTTGCAAGTTTGTAAGGGTATATATGAAATTGCCCCTATTTATTTTCGTATTAATCATTTAAAAGTTTTATTTATTTTTACCAACAAATGTAGGTAACACACGATCGGAAGATAGATTTTGGAACCGCCTTACAGAGCTATGTCATATGTTGATGCAACAAGAAATATACTAACATGTCTATTTCGTTAGCTCATGAACATGAAATAGGATGGTTTGCATGTTATTACAACAATGCCTACGTCCATCGGCCTAGTGGGACAAGCGATGATGTTGTTTTCAAAACGGCTTTACAAGATACACGTTAAAACATAATGGGCCGTTTTAGCACTTAGGCTAAGCAGTATGGGGCGCTAATCCCATGCCACTTCTGTTGAAAAGGAACAATAGCGCCCCCACCCCCATACCGTCGGCGCTATAGGGGGCCTATTGAGGTCTCGCCAACACAATAGCGAGCATTTACAAGCTTGAAATGTTGATTGTTGTGCTTTTTGACAGTTGAAGCAACAATCATATGTAAAATAAGATATATTTTCAGAATCAATTATATATCCTTTATATATACACATGCTCTCTCATATTTTATTCCACTAGAAACCTCTCCATCCTCTGAATTTTTAACACTCTCAACCATTTTTATACTCTCAATATTTTTATTTAAATGACACGTCGTTGGATCGTGGATATCACGTTAGTCACAAGTTGGGCGGATAGGGTCGATTTAGGATTCGGTGATGATTAGCCTCAAACTTGGAGCATGATTAGGACCGTATTCTACGAATGTGTATATGACAATTTCCGTAGAAGAGAACAAATTATTGGAAGGTTTATCTTGCTATGCGTAAAGTGTACACATTTTGAGAGGTGCCACGTCACTGCGTTGAACTGGGAGGAAGGTGTAGCCGAGGATGAAGCGCTTGCCGAGGCACGTACCGCGTACGAAGCAAAGTACACACGGTCGTTTGATCACGTTGCGGCTTGGAGGGTTTTGCGAACCCTGAATGGGGGGATTACCGTGAAACGCCCTTAGATTACGTTCGTTTTAATTAAATGTTTGATGTTTCATTTATGTGTTATGTTTTTATTTCTAAGTTATTTAAATGTTATGTTTTTTATTTCTAATTTATTTAGATGTTTGATTTTTATTTATTTATTTATTTAAATGCAAGAAATATTAAAGAAATTAATTAATTGTCAGAAATATTAAAAAAAATTAAATAGGTAATTATTGTAGGGGCACCATTCCATACCATGAGCTTTATTCTAAAAAGGCGATGAAGCCCCTTATCCTACGTGGCGATAATGTGTTGCAATGGATCCCCTAGGGGGCTCCAACCATACCTCACAACCTTAGGGGCATGGAAAATTTTGAGCAAGTGATCGAACTGGGCACCGATGCCGAACGAGCTTACAATGGCAAAAGGATCTAAAACGTCCCAATCGGGGGAATATAGTGCCGATATTTCAGATGCACGTCAACATTAATATTAATGATGAACTTGAGTTCAACGATAATGTACCAATTCAAGAACCGCAAGCCTCGTCGGGAAGGACAAAGCACAAAAGGAATCATCGTCAAAAGATTAATCTCCTGGAGAATCCACAATAGATAAGTTAATGAGTAAGTTCTCCAAATTTCAAGAGTTATAAGTGAAGAGGTTTCGGCTGAAAAAAAAACAAAGCCATGAAGCGTCGGAAAATGGAGAGGCTTCGGATGGTCAAAGAAACGTTTGAAAAGGAAAAATTCAAAACAATGACTATCCATATCGACGATCTTCCTCCTAGTCAATAGGAAGTGGGGCGATAAGGGAAAAGTTGCAATAAAAATGAGTTGTTGATTTTTTTTTTGTTAATTATGAAGTTTTCTTTTCAAATTATGTAGCTTTTTTTCCTTGGATTACGTACCTTTTCTAATATTTTTAATGAAAATTCTAAAAAAATTATTAAATATTTAACAAAATTAAAATATATTAATTGTTTGATAAAAAAAATGAAGGGATATGATTATCATAAGTTTGGGGATGGAGGGTGGATTGAAATTAGTGACGTTGAGGTAGTATTCTTCTTCTCTATAAAAGGAGGTTAAATGCTGATGTAATTTTGCCTATGTGTCATCAAATTTGGTATGCCACATTGGATCTGCTGATGTCATAATTCTGATTTTTTTATAATATTAATTATTTAATTATTAATTTATATACAATCTGTTTTTTAAATTTTAAATTTTGAATTCATTATACTGATCTCAAGACAACATATATCCCAAGTTCTTTCTCTCTTTCTTTCAAACCTGATGATTCTAGATCTGGGAGCGTAAAAGACGAGTGATGAAACACAAAGACAGAATGCGAGAGAGAAAGAGAGCATGAAAGGACGAGAGATGTTAGATTGGTGGCTGCCATAGCTCCATCGGTGATGACGGTCAAGCGGCTAGGGTTCCGATCAAGTTCTGGCAAGCTTCCAAGGTGATTTGTGAGGAAATCATTCTTTCCATAAATCTGTAAACTTGATTCTGCTTCAATCCATCTTCTTCCACTCATGTTTGATCATCCAAGGTATGCTTTAGGGTTTTAAAAGAATCGTTCGTTCATTTCTTCATCTTTTAGGGTTTAAAAAAAAACATGACTTTTTTGTTTCAGATTTGTAAAAACTTGATGTTCGTCTTGTCTTCATGTTTTTTGCTACTTCCTCTCATCGTATTTGGTGCAAGTGCGACTTTTTTGGTTTGGTTTCTTCATCATCATTATTGTCGTTTGTTGATTACATTTTCACTGGTATGTTATAGCTTGATTTTTGTCTGATGTTTTGATTTGGGGGTTTAATTTAGTGTTTGAATCATTTAGGGTTTTGGTATTTTGGGTATATCTGTTGATTTGTGTGTTTGATTTTGGGGCTGGTTGAGTGTTTGTTATGGTTTAGGGTGATGAAGACATTCAGCCATTTAATACCCTAATTGCTTCATCCGTTTTTCTCTGCAGATCAGAGTTTCCATGATTCAGATTCAAATCGACTCTGTCCAATATCGATTTATTAAGGTTTGGTGTTATAACTCTATTTTAGATTTGTTTCGTGATTCATTCTTTTATGATTATTAGATCTGGTCCCAATGTAGCAGGATGTGGTGGTGGAGGAGATGGTCGTCGTTGGAATGTTGTATGAGACAGAGAGAGATAGATAGATTGGTTTATCTTATTAATTGTTTTTTAATATTGTAGCGATGGTTGGGCAGGTGACATGGAATTTAAACAGAATAAGAGTTTAAAACCTGAAAGACAGATGGATACGGATAATCCTGATGTCAACACTGTAAGTCCCTCTGCACACTCAATTTGCAACTTTTTATGGATTATTTTTATTTGATCATGCATTTTTATTTTTTGTTAGCTTGAGCTATGTGAGGATGATGAGTTTATTGTGCTGACATGTGATGGTATTTGGTAAGGGTTTATATGAAATGGCACTATAATTTATGCCATGCAATTATTCTTTCTTAATCTTTTGGATACAACAACAACAACCATACCCAGTATAATCCCACCTATAGCAAAGCTATTGATAGGGTCTGGGGAGGGTAGGATGTAGGCAAGCCTTACCTCTATCCCAGGGGATAGAGAGACTACTTCCAGTGAGACCCCCGGCTCCCAAAACCATAACCAAGACATAAGCTTCCGGAAAAACATATATAAGCACACAACTACTAAAAAATGTGGAAAAGAAAAATAATAAAAATAAACACATAAATAAATAAGTAGTTGTTAGTAAAACTACGACGCCGGGATTAAGTGACAACTTATAGAAAGCTATATCACACCTCATAGAAAACAAAAAAAAATTTAAACTCATAAGACAAGAACCTAAACCAAAAACCAGACCAAACTCCTAAATGTCCTTAACCTTAATCCTACGTCTCCACGAAGTTCTATCCTCGACCATGTCCTCGAAGAGGTGCAAATCTAGCAAATCTTGCCTAATCCGCTCCTCCCAAGTCATTTTTGGCCTACCTCTACTCCTCCTTCCATCTACAGTGAGTGTTTCAACTATTCTAATCGGGTCTGTCATCTGCCTTCTCCTGACATGCCCAAACCATCTCAATCTTCCCTCCCTTATTTTGTCTGAAATACAAGCAAATCCTAATCTTACCCTAAAAACCTCATTTCTTATCTTGTCCAACCTAGTATGCCCACACATCCATCTTAGCATCCTCATCTCTGCCACATCTAGCTTTCGTGCATGGATTTTCTTGATGGCCCAACAATCTGTTCCGTATAACATAGAGGGTCTAATTGCAACCCTATAAAATTTCCCTTTTAATTTATCAGGGAACCTCTTGTCGCACAATACCCCTGTGGCTGCTCTCCACCTACACCATCCAACCTGGATACGGTGAGCTACGTCACTGTCTATCTCTCCATTACTCTGAACAAACGATCCTAAATACTTGAACTTAGTTGCTTGTGGGACCACCTGACCCTCAGTGGTGATCTGAGTGTCGTGCTCATCGCCTGCTCCACTAAAATCACAGTAAAGGTACTCAGTCTTAGAGCGACTTATCCTCAAACCTTTGCCTTCTAAGGCTACACGCCATTCTTCTAACCTCTCATTCAAGCTCTGTTTACTTTCTTCTATCAGCACAATATCGTCTGCAAAAAGCAAGCACCATGGAACTGACTCCTGAATCGACTTTGACAACTCATCTAGGACAATCGCAAATAGAAAAGGACTCAACGCTGACCCTTGGTGGAGTCCGACTTCCACAGGAAAGAAATCAGTATCCCCTACCGGTGCACGAACACTAGTTTTAGTTTCAACATACATATCCTTAATTAAGTCTACATACTTACTAGGTACCCCTCTATCCTCCAAACTATCCCATATCAATCTACGTGGCACACTGTCATACGCCTTTTCTAAATCAATGAACACCATATGTAGATCTCGATTTTTCTCTCTATATTTTTCCATCAATCTCCTTAGAATGTGTATCGCTTCTGTAGTTGACCGCCCTGGCATGAAACCAAATTGGTTTACCGTAACCTGGGTTTCTCTTCTAAGTCTAGTCTCAATCACCCTCTCCCATAGTTTCATAGTATGGCTTAACAACTTAATCCCTCTATAACTACCACAACATTGGGCGTCTCCCTTGTTCTTATATAAAGGCACTACAATACTGCTCCTCCACTGGTATGGCATTCTTCCAGAGTTGAAAATGAGATTGAACAAGTTAGTTAGCCATTGAACTCCCTCCTGTCCCAAGCACTTCCACACCTCAATTGGTATGTTGTCCAGACCCACTGCCTTAGCCCTTCCCATCTTCCTAAGTGCTGCCATCACCTCTCCCTGTGTGATATGCCTACAATAGCAGTTATTTCGTTGTTGTCTCTGTGTAATCGAATTGTCTCTTTGTTGTTGGTAATCCCCATCTCCATTGTAAAGTTTGTGGAAGTAAGTTTGCCATCTTGACTTTATGTCATGTTCCTTGATTAACACACGTCCATCCTCTCCCTTTATAAACTTCACTACCCCTAGATCTTGCCTCCTTCGCTCCCTAGCTTTGGCAATCTTGAACATATCATTTTCCCCCTCCTTTGTTTCTAGGCGTTCATACATCTTCTTATAGGCTGTGTTCTTTGCTTCAGTCACTGCTTTTTTCGCCTCCCTTTTGACCTTAGTGTATCTCTCCCTCAATCTCGCACACTCATCGTCATTCGTGCATCTCAAAAGATCCCTAAAGCTCTCTTGCTTATCCTTTATTTTGGTTTGTACTTCATCATTCCACCACCAAGACTCTTTACGCCCATCTGTCTTCCCTGTTGTTACCCCTAGAGTTTCCTTCGCCACATAAGTAATGGTGGTCGCCATAGCCTCCCACACCCGGTTTGAGTCCCCATCCATTCGGGCCGCTGTTGTCGAGATGACCTTATCTCTGAACAGTGCAATCCTGTCGCCTTTCAAATTACCCCATCGTATCCTAGGTCGCATATTCCCCTTCCGCTTAGTCAAAACTTCTCTCATGACTATATCAGCGACCAGTAAACGGTGTTGAGCCACTATTGTCTCCCCTGGTATAACCTTGCAATCCTTGCACCATCGTAGATCACATCGTCTCATCAAAAGATAGTCAATCTGTGTGTTACGTCCTCCACTACTATAAGTAATCAAATGCGAATCTCTCTTCTTAAAAAAAGAGTTTATTATACCTAGGTCGTGAGCTACTACAAAGTCTAGAAGATCCCTACCATGGTCGTTCCTATCACCAAACCCAAAACCCCCATGCACAGACTGGAAACCATCACTACCTTTACCAATGTGACCATTAAAATCACCTCCTATACATAATCTTTCATCCCTTGGTATGGCCCTCACAACTGTATCTAAACAATCCCAAAAGTCCCTCTTCTCCTGGTCCCCTAGTCCAACTTGTGGTGCGTAAGCACAAACCACTGTTACCACTTCTCCTCCTAGTACTAACGTCACCACCATAATCCTATCGTTGTGTCGTATCACCTCAACTACATTTTTGTACAGCTCCAAAGCCACTAGAAAACCTACCCCATTCTTTGCCCCATCCGTCCCCGAGTACAATAACTTGTACTCATTACGCACCTCCCCTTTGTGCCCCTTCCACCTAGTCTCCTGGAGGCATGCTATCCCTATCCTACGTCTTTTAAGTGCATCTACCACCTCCAACAATTTACTACTAAGTGTTCCTACATTCCAAGAGGCAACACGCAAAATATAACCCCTATCCTTTCCCTTGCTTGCACCTCTCGTCCTTGGACACGATCTCAAGGAAAAGTCATGACTCCTATCGTCTATGATTGTAACAACTCACCTGAAAGAGAAATGAAACACACAAGCCCTAACACGTCGCTAACACGCAATCACAATCTGACACGTAAAAAGATTAGCAAGAAGCACAGAATGATATAGTATATCGTAGAAAATGAGCAATAAATAACAAACGATACCAAATAAATAACCTAAGCAGACAAATGTAGAATGAACCGAAACACAATGTCGTACTGACACGAGGTTCAGTGTAAAGAATCACACCAAGCACAGAAACAAGAGTGGAGAATTAAGCATAACAATCCAACAATTTAGTATATTACAATGTAATATATTTTATTGAAAACCTTTTAATATAGTTCTTTTAATGAAATAAACAGTATATCTATATATTTTATATACTAGCAAAACTACTTTTATAAATCTAATTGAAATCAGTAGGTATATTAATGTATGTATAGTTTAAGTTTACATATGTATGTGTAAATAGGATAGAATGCACTTGATTGTCGCTAGAATTTCGAACTTCTCCACCAGATTTTTAGCTAAAGACCAGATTGTTAGCAGAGTCCCGAAACTCGCCCGAAAAACCAGAAATTGGTTGTTTACCAACACAATCGTGACTTGGTTCTTGCTAAAACACCTGTGTATTCTTGACTGGCTGGATAAAAACTCGCCTGATCTGTACGAACTGGTCTTGATTGGTACCTGCGAAGAAGACGGAAAATCGCCGGCGAAAACAAAAAGAGTCTACTGTTGAAAGAAAAGGGACGTTGATTACACATGTGTATTCTTAATCTTTTGGATCATTACTAAATTATTTTACTTTCATGTGTTTAGGGATTGCATGTCAAGCTAAAAGTTAATGGATTTTATCCATGAGCAATTGATATCGGTAAGTTTGAGATAACTCATGTTGCCCTTTAAATTACATCAGGTTAGAGGTGACGTTGTTTGATGATAGTGTGATTCATCTTAAATTTGATAATTGTCATATATGTTGTGGTGCAATGATGTTCGAGGGTTAGTTAAGGAAAACAAATATCGGTTAAATTGTTTGTAGATTGGTATGACCTGGCATAAATTTACCTAAACTTGAGAGCATGGTTTACGTCATCAATTTCAATTTCCGACTGCTATAAATGCTAACTTTTTTTTGTTTTGAGGTTTTGCCCTTCTATAAATGCCAACTTTATATGGTCGATTCTGAAAAAAAATATCTGAAATGTCTACTTAATGTTGTGTGTTGCAGATTTACTCTGTCAGAAATGTTGTTGACTTTTACTATACAAAAAAATACGCATTTCAACCCCAGCCCGTTTTCACTTCATAAAAATGGTCGCTTTTAACATCAGTTGGAAGTTTAAATCATTTAGTAAATAATGCATCAGTTTTGGTTTTGCTTTATCTCGAATCAATTAAATTGATCAAATTAAATTTATCAAATTTTATTATGTAACGGTTTGAATTCAGGATTCTGTAATTTTGTTCTGATTTGGTTGATTTTGGTTGAAATTTATTTATTTCATGTTGTGTTTTATCTTACTTTGAAGTTTGCTTTATTTAAAAGCTTTATTTGTGTTAATTTGCTTAATTTTAGAAATTAGGGTTCTAATTTGGGGATTTTGATTACATGTAGTGTTTTCAGAGAGCTCTGCAGTCAACTGTCTTCTATCAGGTACAAGATCTCTGTTTTAAAATTGCTGATGAAAATTGTTGATAATTAAATCTTATTAATTTGTTTATGTATCAGGTGCCGCTGTTAACCGTCAAGATGTTGAAGTTCAGGTATGTTTATTACTAGATTTTGTAATGGATGTATAGGTTTGTTTAATTAGGTTTTGTGTTTATGATCATTAACCTAAATGGATTCTCAATCGTTCTAAAAATTGAAAATGCACCATACGCTCTGTATCGTTTCCGAAATCTCGACAGATATATGTTTCGTATTTGGCCGACCAATAAAAATGTTCAGGGAAATTTTCAAATTGTTTACTACTTAATATAAATTTAGTTTTTTTTCTATTATGTTGATTTCTGATGACTACAAAGTAATTGAGCGATGACTCGATTGCTATTTGTGGTACAATTTGAATGAATTTAATGTTTTATCTAATTAGAAGTGTTCACTTTTATATAAATTAATTACCTTTTTGTAGTAATTTCCTTATAGAAATTAGAGTTCTAATTCGGGGATTTTGATTACATGTAGTGTTTTCACAATCTATACTATCTATTAAGGGAGATTAGAGGATGATCTCGATTTGCCTACGTGTCACGTTCTTAGCTATTAAGGAAGAGAGGAAGACACAAAGGATGTGTCAAACACAATTGAGATGATACAGGTTCAAGGTAATAAGAAGAAACCCTCTGTTGAAGAAACAACCAGTGATAGTGTTTTGGTGGAAACATGGAGGGGTCGGTGACGTTGTCGAGGGTTGTCAGGAAATGCTAAGTGATAGCATTTCCTGACACTCCTCGACAATGTCACCGACCCCCCTCTTAAAAATTCCATCAAAACACTCTCACTGGTTGCTTCTACAACAGAGGGTTTCTTTTTATTACCTGAACCTGTATCATCTCAACTGTGTTGACTGACCCTGTATGTGTTGTTACATCAAGATTCAATTAGGATTTTTTTTATTTTGGAAATTGATCGATTCAGTTTTGATCACCTTAGATGCTTTTGTCATCTGAGGCTATGATGGCGAGATCTGGCGTGTTGTTGCAACATGCCCTAATCGTTGCCGGCTGCCGTTCGCGGCTATTCTAGGTAGCGTTGGGTGTAATCGATGTTTGGTTGATGATAATTAGATCGATGTCACCTAAGGGATATTCAGTCAATGATGTTGATGAGATGCTTCTCACCTGAGACTAAAACTATGATGAAGCAAACGTCTGCCCGAATATACATGAGGTCTGACATTTTCAAATCATTCGAATTACTTTAGCAAATTATTTAGTGTTGACTATGATGATGAATAAAAATGAATTGAAAGTGCATTTTTCTTGTCCTTTCAACATGAGGCTATGATGATTTTGTAGATCTGAGTAAAAATTGAATGAAGATAGCATTATGGTATGGCAAGGTGGTAGGATGGCAGTTGTTCATGCAACCTCTCTTGCAGCCATGGTGTTGTCATCTTTATGCACAATCTGAGCCTGACAGTCTGACAATATAAATGTTTTGCAACTTCACCATGAATAGAGAAGAAAGAGAGAGTTGGATCTTTGTGATATTGAATAGAGAAGAAAGAGAGAGTTGGATGGAGATATGATTACTTCTGAGTGCATTAAATGGCCAAAACAACTCCCTATGCATTTTAAGTTTTGCCTCCTAAAAACAGATTATTACCTGAACCTGTATCATCTGAACTGTGTTGACTGACCCTGTATGTGTTGTTACATTAATATTCAATTAGGATTTTTTTGATTTTGAAAATTGATCGGTTCAGTTTTGATCACCTTAGATGCTTTTGTCATATGAGGCTATGATGGCAAGATCTGGCGTGTTGTTGCAACATGCCCTAATCGTTGCCGGCTGCCATTCACGCCTGTTCTTGGTAGCGTTGGGTGTAATCGATGTTTGGTTGATGATAATTAGATCGATGTCACCTAAGGGATATTCAGTCAATGATGTTGATGAGATGCTTCTCACCTGAGACTAAAACTATGATGAAGCAAACGTCTGCCCAAGTATATGTGAGGTCTGACATTTTCAAATAATTTGTATTACTTTAGCAAATCATTTAGTGTTGACTGTGATGATGAATAAAAATGAATGCCTGGAGCATTTTTCTTGTCCTTTCAACATGAGGCTATGATAATTTTGTAGATCTGAGTAAAAATTTAATGAAGAGAGCATTATGGTATGGAAAGGTCGTAGGATGGCAGTTGTTCATGCAACCTTTCTTGCAGCCATGGTGTTGTCATCTTTATGCACAATCTGAGCCTGGCATTCTGACAATATAAATGTTTTGCAACTTCACCATGAATGACCTTCGCTGACGCTGTGTTGGTGATTAAGGTTTTGAAAAGGGATCGTGTATAATTGTTGTCACATCTATACAAGAAAATGGAGTTTGCAAAATGTCAGAGATGCCTATTTAGCTGTATGTGAGGACGCCGGTAAGTTTTCCAATTTTTCGTTTGTAGATTGGTCATATAAGTTGACGTTTGGACCTGATTCCTGTGTTTTGTTTTACATGTGGTCGTGTGGCTCTGGTGGTTTTACCAACACTTCTTGGTGAATTAGATCCATTGCATGCGATGTGGCTCTGGTGGTTTTACAAACACTTCTTTTTTTGAGCAGGCAAAATTTGAAAATGCATGGGGAGTTGTTTGGTCATTTAATGCACATCGGAAGTAATCATATCAACTCTCTCTTTCTTCTCGATTCAAACTCATAGCCCACATTTCTCTCTTTCTTCTCTATTTCTCTCTTTCTTCTCTATTCTTCATCACAGGCGATTTCGATTCAAACTCTAGGGTTTCCTTTACAAAGCTTCCACGGAGTGTTTTGGTAGTAAGCTAGGGTTTCGGGCACTTTCCGGTAACTTAGATGCGTTTCCGATGAAGCAAATGTCGGCCTGAATATACGCGAGGTCTGACATTTTGCAATCATTTGTATAGTTTAGTAAATCATTTAGTGTTGACTGTGATGGTGAATAAAAATGAATGCAAAGTGCATTTTTCTTGTCCTTTCAAGATGAGGCTATGATGGTTTTGTAGATCTGAGTAAAAATTGGATGAATATAGCATTATGGTATGCCAATGTTGTAGGATGGTAGTTGTTCATGCAACCTGAGCCTTGCATTCTGAAAATGCAAATGTTTTGCAAGATCACTATGAATGACCTTTGCTGACGATGTGTTGGTGATTAAGGTTTTGAAAAGGGATCGTGTATAATTGTTGTTACATCTATACAAGAAAACGAAGTTTGGTTGGTTTGAGATGCCTATTTAGCTGTATGTGATGACGCCGGTAAGTTTTCCAATTTTTCGTTTGTAGATCCGTCATATAAATTGACGTTTGTAACCGATTCCTGTGTTTTGTTTTACAGGTGTTTGTGTGGCCAGTTTACTATGAATTTGGTTGAATCATCGTTTGTAAATTGGTTCGTGTGGCCATTGATACAGAGTGACTGTGAAGATGTTAAGGTTGAAGCAACTGTCTCCTACAGATCAGGTAGTTACTCTCAATTCTCGGTTGTTGTTCAATCACAAAGATAAGGTACTTTTTCCATCCCTGAAGATGTTCTTGGTCTGTTTGTTCTTAGTCGTGATTGGTAATTTCAAGAATTTGTAGTTTGATAAAGGTTTCATTTTTTTTATTCGTTTTATTTGTGGTGATGATTTTTGTTTTGTTGTAGTGTTTGATTTGTTTTTTAATTATTTTGGTTGGCTAATACACGAGAATCACCCATAGAACTCACCACCAGAACCATTGGGCATGTCGAAAACGATGATCATGAAGCCAACAACAATAACTTACATAAACAATCACTGGTTAATTCAACCCACTGGCAAGTCTGGATGGGTTGTTTATAGGTTCACTGATCTTTGTTTGTTTTTCATTCAGTTTACTTTTCACTTAAACATGTTTTGATGATAATAGCAATTTGCTGATTACGATGACGGTTAGTTTGATAAGCAGCAAACCGGTGTACACATGTGGAGGCTGCGGTGCAACACTTCAAGTTTGGTAGTATAGAACTAACTACTTGTGTTTTATTTTTTTTGGAACATTTTGTTTGCTTTTATGTTTTAATATTTCAATGTGTTAATATAGCCAAGAAGTGGAATAACAGTACAATTGATACAACATCACACAGACCAAACAACAATTCTTCAGGAAAAACCGGTTAGTGCATTCAGAAGTTAATAATCTGAATTATGGATTGGTATTAAGATGCTTGTAAATTGGTTCTTTGTTGTCAGCTGATGTTCAGATTCTTGAATCAGTGAAAATCCGGTGCCATATAATTAAGTACAGGTTATACTTCAAGCTTTCTCGATCTGTTTGCAGGCGAATAGGTTGACTCGATGAGGTAGGAAAAATAGAATTGATAAATTTAGGGAAAATGTGATTGAAAGATGATAACGCAATAGTGGAGGATCTAATTCTACAGCTTCGATAAATTCAGGTGTGTTTTTAAATAATGCTTCCTATATGTTTGAAGACCGACAAATGTCCAATGAAGCAGCACTGTGGACATTTGTCGTTCTTTGTCAGTTTTCAAACATCTATGAACCATTATTTGAGAACACCCTTGCATTTATCGGAGCTGTAGAATTAGATCCTCTACTGTTGGGTTATCATCTTTCAAACTCATTTTCCCTAAATTTATCGATTTTGTTTTTTCATGCAGGTTATAATCTGTTTTTTAGTATTTGATTTGGCCGATGACCCATGTTCAAGGATGCTTTATGTTTCAGACTATATGAAGATTTCATTTGGTTATCATAAGGTTAAATTTTAAATTAATATGGTCTCATTTGTTACTAAGCTTATAATTATACATAAGCCATCACATTCTTTTTGTTAGGTCTCAAAGCATCTAATCACAGCAACCATCATTGAGCCATCACATTCTTTCCGTTTACATATAAGGTAACGGTTTTTCTTAATACATCTCGAAAATTAGTTTGTTATGTATGATTTTTCAATGTGGTTTTGAAACTTATTGGATAGTAATTGTCAATTTCAGATAGGTTGGGTATTGAGACCAAAAAATTCAACGCCACTTGCAGTTATGGTTTTAAGGTCAATTATTGGCTTCAAATAGAGACAGAGGACCTTTGTTTCTGAATGTATTGTAGTTTCAATTATGACTTATGCCTGATGTTGTTGTCAATTTATAAGTATAATGCGAGTGTGAATTCATTAAATAATTTAACATCATATTTTACATATAGATGTAGACAAAAACTTTTATCATTATACTTGTAATACTAACACATAATGTCATTAACATTGTTTTATAAAGATATGTAACTAAATGCAAAGAATTTAAATGATATATTATAATTTTTTATAGTATTTGTTTTCGATCGTTATTAAACATACCCGTGTGTTCACACGGGTGTTGCAACTAGTTAGAGATGATGGGAAAAGGATGATCATACCATATAGCTTAAGAATGACGTTACCCGAAATGTAATCCCAAACTCATCCATGATGCTAACTTGAAATATAAAATACTCAAGTTAACAATTATAATTTTTTTTTAAGTTTCTAACGATTTCAACTAGTTTTAAATATTAGTTGTTTTATTTAAACGAACTAGTTATTTTGTCTGTGCGTGTTGCAGCACGAATACATAGCAAAATTCAAATGAATAATTTAAAGTAAAACATAAACCGATCTGAGTTCATAATGCTGATATTCAGGATCATTGTAAATATTAAACGAGTGGGGTATAGCTTTCCTTTATGTGACGGTCTGTGCGCAATCAAAGACATCGATGAAATGAGTTATAGTTAACAATAACTATATGAAAATGACTATTTTTTCATGCAAACTAAATCTTAAAACACATGATTTATAGTTAAAGTATCATGTGTTAGAATATTTGATCTTTCACTTATACAAGTATAATGCTTTTTTTTTTTTTTTTACAATTGAACGATCATTGGAGAAACTTAAGCAAATTATTTTCCTTAACTAGGATTGCGACCCGCCGCAATGCGGCGGGGATTCTTTAGTTATAACTAAGTCGATCTAGGACACGCACATTATGTTAAACCTGTCAAACGGGGAAAAATAGGCGATGTAAAAACGTTCACCCACACACGCACGTTGCATCGTGTTATCTCGCAAAATTTAGAATGAAATGTAAAAACGTTAAGCCAAAGACGCACGTTACGATGTGTTAAGTCACAAAATTTAGAACCAAGCATAAAGCGAAAAATTTGCGGAAAATAAAAACTACAAAGGACTAAAGTTGAAAGTAAAAAAAGTTATGAGGATAGATTGCAAAAGATAAAAAGTTTTGGGTTAAAAGTAAAAATCAAATAGTTTTTGGTTAAAAGTAATTTATGAAATACTTTTGGGTGAAAAGTAAAAAAAATCATTTTTTTTTGGAAAACCCCCAAAGTCAACGTTACGACAACCATATGCATAACCATTTTTTCTTTGAAAAACCCTTAAAGCACACCTCGCGTTACGGCGAGGTGTAAAACGGTGTCAAATAGTACTAATGTCACACAACCGTCATCGACCACCAACACTGACTCGAGCTAGGATATGCGTGTTGTGACGAACATGTCAAATATGGAAAAATAGAGGTAAAAACGTTGAACCACACATGAACGTTGCGTCGTATTAACTCGAAAAATTTAGAACTATACGTAAAACGAAAATTTACGAAATATGAAAAGTATAAGTGACAAAAGTTTGTGAAGTTAAATTGCAAATAATGAAAAGTTTTGGGTTAAAGTTAAAAAAAACAAATTATGTAGGGTTAAAATTGCAAAAGGTAAAAACCTTTGGGTTAAAAGTAAAAAAATCAAGTTTTTTTTTGAAAAATGTTCCAAGCATAATGTACAACTTGTTATGCACAAAAAAGTTGCTAATTTATAATTTATAATATATAATAACTATAAACTTCAAAATGCAGTCTGGGACTGCGAAGGAGATAAGGCCCCGGGCCCAGATGGTATTAACTTTCGGTTTTTGAGGAGGTGTTGGGACGGGTTGGAACGGGATTTTGTTAAGATGTTCGATGAATTCTACCAGAATGCCTCTATCTCTAGGGGGTGTTCATCTTCGTTCCTTGCGTTAATCCCTAAGTGTTCTGACCCCGGGGGTTTGGCGGATTTCAGACCTATCAGCCAGATAGGCTGCATCAACAAGGTCATATAAAAGGTTTTGGCGAACAGGTTAAAAACAGTAATCCAGGGACTTATCTCGGAGGAGCAGACAACTTTTGTTTCTAACCGTAGTATTCTCGATGGCCCATTAATATTGAACGAGGTCTTGGCGTGGCTAAAAAGGTCTCGGAAATTCGGTTTGGTTTTTAAGGTTGACATAGAAAAGGCCTACGACACCTTAAACTGGGGATTCCTTGACTCCATTATGAGCCAAATGAATTTCCCTGAAAAATGGCGGAGCTGGATTATGGCAATGGTGACTACTGCTCGGGCTTCGGTTCTTGTAAACGGGGCACCCACTCAAGAGTTCCCATGCCATAGAGGTCTTAGGCAGGGGGGCCCTCTATCCCCGTTTCTATTCATCATGGCTATGGAAGCTCTGACTGGGGTCATGAAACAAGCTGTTTCCCTCGGGCTCTTTCAAGGTATAAAATGTACATCACATGGCCCTTCATTGTCTCACTTTCTTTTCGCAGATGACGTGGTATTTATTGGTGAATGGAGTGAGTCGAATGCACTAAACCTGAGCAGAATCCTGTGGTGTTTTTATCTCACGTCTGGGCTTCGGGTTAATTTGTTGAAAAGTAGCTTATACGGGATTGGTATAGATGAGGTTCAAGTACAACAAATGGCGTCTATCCTCAAGTGTAGAAGGGGTTTCTTCCCTTTTAAATACTTGGGTTTGCAGGTGGGGGCGAATATGAAACTTGTCAAGCATTGGAAGCCGGTTGTTGACACTTTCAAGAAACGACTTTCGGTGTGGAAGCAAAATTCATTATCCTATGGAGGGCATATAACTTTGATCAAATCAGTAATGAATTCCTTGCCGACTTACTATTTCTCACTCTTCAAGGCCCCAAAACAAGTGATTCATGAGTTGGAGCGCCTGAGGAGAGAATTCTTATGGGGGGCTCGACGGAGCAACACAGGATCAATTGGGTAGCATGGTGTAAAGTTATGAAGCCGAAAGAATTGGGGGGGGTATAGGGATTGGGTCATTAAAGGAGACAAACATGGCCATGCTTGCAAAATGGTGGTGGCGGTATAAGACGGAAAGCTTTAGCATTTGAAAAAAAAAAAGTAATTTGGAGCTTTCATAATAACGCTAGGTCGTGGAGTTTTATCCCCGCAAAGATGATGGCTCCAGGGCCTTGGAAGCAAGTGGTTTCAATTGGCCAAGATTTTTCTGCACTGGATATTGATCTCACTTGTCTTTTTCAATTAAACTTGGAAGATGGTAAGGATGTAAGCTTCTGGAAGGATAGGTGGATCACCCCAGAGCCACTGTGCACCATGTTCCCTTTGCTTTATGGATTGGAGCAGGCAAAGAATGTAAAAGTTGCTGAAAGTCTTAAGGTTGAAAGCGGGTTGCTAGTTTTTTGTCCCAGTTGGAGCCGAACTCCCAGCAGCAGTGATGAGATGCTGGAGTTGGATATTCTAATCTGCACCATTTGTTCAGCAGAGTTATCTAGTGGTGGAGATAGATGGGTATGGGCGCTGGACGAGACGAAAAGGTTTACTGTCAGGAGTCTAAGGAAGTATATGCTGTCGAAAGGAGGGTCGGAGCAAGTATCGTCCTTCTACTGGAACAATTGGTCTCCCACTAAGGTAAATTTTCTATCTTGGAGAATTGACGCGGATCGTATCCCCACAAAAATTGCGTTAGCACGTAGGAATATTGTGGTGGGCTATGTTCGATATAGCCTGTGTGGCATATACGAGGAGACAACCGACCATCTCTTCGCTTTATGCCAATTCACACAAAGAATTTGGGAGATGATTGCGCAATGGTGTAAGATTTACCCAGTTATTGTGTTCGGAGCAAAGGATGTACTGCAGTTAAAAGACTATCTCAGCGGGTCAAAAAAATGGAATAAAGCGATCCACATGGTTGTACAAACTGCACTTTGGAGCATATGGAGGTGCAGAAATGTGCTCGTCTTCAGTGGTAAACATATGAATGGGGAGCAGGTCTTTGGGGAAATAAGGGCTGTAGCTTTTCTGTGGTTCAAAAGCAGAGCTAAGGTTCCTTCTCTTACATGGCAGCAATGGGTTGCATTTGACCTGACATGTTTGTGTGTGTAGCTTTATGATTTATCTTTGGTGTATGTAATATTTATGCTAACCTTGGTTAGCTTGTTTATTTATATAATTGTGTTTTGTTGGCCGTTCAAAAAAAATGTAGGCAGAGGGACCAAAGATGCAGAAAAGAAAAAAAAAATGGAATGGGTTAAAATTAAAATGTAAAATGTAAAAGGAGGGGGCAATTTGGTAAATATCACTGACACAGGTATTTTAGATAGATAGATAGATAAATATTATCACCGACACAGGTATTTAAGATAGATAGATAGATAAATATTATATTGATATTGGATAACAGGTCAATAAACCTAATATTTTACCCAAACATTTTCTTTTAACAAATTTTAATTCATTCCAATCAACAGTGTAAATTACATAAGGATAGCAGGTAAACGCGCAACAAACTGCACCGTCATCCCCTTTTGAAATTATTAATCTCACGCTCATTTTGTACATGATTGTTCATCATGTTACCTGCCTAAAATGTTCTAAGGATTTTTGTAAACTTTGAGCAAGTTTTTTTATGTTATCTTTAACTGAAATCCCACAAAACTCAATTTGTTTTAGATACAACTTTGTTTTTCAATAAAATACGCCCCGCTGGCGGTATGTGTATATAATGTATATATATGTGGACGCTCGGGGGGCAAAAGTGAAATTGCACTAATTTTAACGTTATTTTACTAATTTCGTGAAAATAACGTTAAAAGAGGGGGATGGTTAATCATGCATCATGTGGTGGCGTTGATAGCCGAAAGACAAAGGAGTACATGCACTAATCGGCCATTGTCTTAATTGTTGAGTGTTATGTGCCTTATGTCCAAGGCTTGATGCAAAACTACTATCGAGTCGGGGGTCTCACTGGAAGCAGCCTCTCTATTCTTAACGGGTAGAGGTAAGGCTGTCTACATCTTACCCTTCTCAGACCATACCTGTAACAACTCTCATCAAAAACACTATTTCTTATTTTAATTTGTCCAATAGGAAACCCTAATTGAGACCCCCAAGTGATATTGCATGACCCCTAAAATTTTCAGAACAGTTGGAATCAGGATCAGGGCCCCTAAAACTCAGGGGGGGTATTCCCCATTGACGATTATCCTCATAATTCGATGTAAAATTCGAATTTCGTAAAACTATCGACTCACCAAGGCTAGTTGAAGACGTGGCTACCCTACCCAAAAAAGGGCGTCATCGCGCCACGCGACAGGGACAGTTTTCCAGTATAAATAGAGGGCCTTGGCACTTGAAGTTTGGCGTTGGTTCGACGTAAAAACTCGTTTCCTACACTGAGTTATACTCTATTTCGTTCAAAAACACACAAACACGAAATTCTGCCGCGATAACAGGGTAATAGCTCGATCACTGCTACGTTTCAAACTGCTCAATTCTTTTCTTTCCTTCAGCTTTTATTATAGTAAATAGTAGCTCGGGGTTATACCTTCTAAATCCCGAAACTCTGCCCGTTATTAGGGTAATAACTCTAATCACTGGTACGATACTTTATCCGATCGATTGAAACCAATCCGATGAATGTTTAAGTGCTGCTCAAACTCGGGTTATACTTTGTCATTCGTCGTAAATTCGATGGATGTTTAAGTATTGCACCTTGTCATACGTCGTGAGGGTTTCAATCTCGTGATTATCGTTAAAGTTGAATTGAGTTACTACACTAATACGAGTTCCATTGTGTCTAGAAATTAGAACTCGTAATCAGGGAGCTGCTAGAATACTTAGCAACTAAGTAAACTTAGTAGTTAAATAAACTTAGTAAACTTACTAATTACGTACACTTAGTTGTTAAGGAAACTTACAGTTAAGCTAGTTGAGTAGATTAATTAATCTGCTAATTAAGTTAAGTAATCGACTAAGCAAATTATAAGAGTTAAGATAAATTAATTAGTTAAGTAGTTAATTAATTAATTAAGTTAAGAAAGGTTAATTAAGATTTATTAATCAGTTAAGCAAGATTAATTAAGCTAAGCAAGATTAATTAAGCTAAGTAAGATTAATTAAGTAAATTAAACACCTAGATAGATATACATGAAAATAAATATGAGATAGATAATATCAAAGGAAGTTGCTAGGAAGGTGTGAGAGGATATATATGTGGGTAGGAAGCTTCCTAGAAAATGTATAGGTAACTTCCTAGAAAAGATATAGGTAATTTCCTAGAAAATACAAAGGAAACTTCCTAGAAATTTCATACTTCTTACCTATAAATAGGAAGCCTAGGAATTCATTTCCTTTGCTCATTTCTTTTCTTCTTCTCTCTATATGTTGGTGTTCTAACCAATAATCACCGATGCGATGTTTTGTCCGATCGATTCAGGAACCAACTAACGGATGCCAAAGTACTGTACTTTGTGAGTTCGTTAAACGGATGCCAAAGTGCTGTACTTTGTGAGTTCGTTAAATGGATGCCAAAGTTCTGTACTTTGTGAGTTCGTTAAATGAATGCCAAAGTGCTGTCTAAACAAGACTATACTTTGTGAATTTCGTTAAGGTTCGGGTCTCGTGACCATCGTTAGGTTTGATGTGGTTTTACACTAATACGTATTCCACTCTGTTAAACTAAATGTTTAACTACCCGAAACTCTACACCCTACTCTTACAATCAAAATGGATGCTTAATCATCAGAAGATTCAGAACCATAAAGTAGATGCTTAGAATCAAGATGCTTGTTTAAAGAAGACTATATGCTAACAAAGTGAGTCATTCTCTTTTTATCAAATTGCTTTACAAAACCTAAATGTTTTTCTAGTTATAATTACAGGGATTAAGTCTTTGTAATCTTCAATTACTGCCGGTATGTGGGGTTTTGTATACATTACTTGTTTCCCGTCACCATTGGACAACGAGTTAGCCAATGGGTGATCTGACCATAGTCACAGATACAGTCGAGTGACAAATACCGATTTGGGGTAATTGGTTGATATAAACAATGTAATCACCCTTAATACTGTAAGTTATAATAAAGTTGTAATTGCAGTGATTAAGTCTTTGCCAATCTTAAAGAAGCAAATGTAAAAACTCTTAATGTTGTGAATTATAACAAATGTGTTTTTGTATAAAAATGAATGAACTCACCAGTATTTCCTGCTGACCAAATCTTTTTAAAACGCGTTTCAGGTAATCACAATAGATGGAAATAAGAGTGATGATACGGCACCGAAAGGCTTAAGAGAAGTGGCTTATTTTATCAATTGAATTAAATTAAATGTTATTTCATATATTCGGGTTTATCCCTTATTAAAGCTACCTCTGTAAAACATGGTTTTATCCCATCTATTTAATAAATAAAATCCGGTGTTTTCTAAACTCTGAAAATTTTCCCAACTCACTGTCCTGATGAATATATCCGCTGAAATGTTTTAAAAAAAGACCACCGGTACCACTTGACTGCTCGCGGCTCCCGTCCAGGGTGTGGTCGGGGGTCGTGACAATACTTTAGCTTTGCTATTGGTGGGATTTACTGAGTATGATGATGATGATGATGATTGTTATGGGTGAAATTCTCAGCCCATATCCTGATACTATATCTTGATTTTATGTTAGCTGTTTATGATCAGGATACCGGACCAGGATATTGGTAACATCCTGAGGCAGTATCCTGGCAGTTACTAACGATTTGCTTGTAGCTTGTAGCTGAAGGTTGTTAACGTTCACAAAGACCAATTCCCCTGAAGACTCGCTCAAATTAGTTGGAAAAGAGACGTTGAGGCCGCAATACCTGGTCGATAACGTTCAAAAGAGAATATTCCAAAGTATCCCGGAATAATAGGATAGTTTGTTATTTCTTTTACTATATAAAGGAGTGATCGGATCATAGGTAGACACAACTTTTTACACACACAATCTCTCGCACACTCTTTCTCTCTACTTGCAAACAATCACTACACACTAACACTTGTATTCAAATTACATTGTAACACTTAGTTAATCCGCATCATATCCTGTACTGTATCCAGATATTTGAAGCAATAAGAAGAACAAGGCAGCTGCGATTGTCAGCTCCCGAGGTTTTGTGCCGGCGATCTAGATTGATCAAGGGCTTTCCTCGTACATCCCGTGTCATCCTTTACATTTTTGCTCATTGTTTGATCATAGATACAGCTCAATATCCTGAGCCGTATCCTGAAAACTGTTTTTGCAAACAACTTAATTAGCATATTTTCAACTCACATTTTTAGCACACTACCTCACTTAACTAATTTGATCACTAAATTGCTTCGGTAATTTTTGACCAAAACAATTTGGCACCCACCGTGGGGCAAGTGGTGCTATTTCTACTAAAAGCTTTTGTAAAATCGTTACTTGGTTTTCTATTTTCAAAACTTTTTGCCACACTATTTTCAATGGCCTCGAGATCAAACATGAGCTCTTCCACCGTGTCTGCTACAACCTCTGCAACAATTGGTTCGGTGCTTCCACCACCTCCTCCGAGAACGCAAGCCTATTCACAAGGAACTGAAATTCATGTGGCTCGGGATGTTATCCCCACTCGCAATATCCAGTGATTTGGTCCTGTTTTGGCTTCTAATGAAGAAATTCTAAATTTGTTTGGTAGTGTACAGGAACAGATGAGGCAGCAGTAGGAAACTAATCAGATGTTGATGAGAGAGATACAACTCTTGAAATCCAGCTCAAGCAGGCCTTCTGAAGATACTGTCACTCCCTTGCAACCCGGGGCTTTGAACTTCAGTTCTGCAGTCTATACTGAGGATAACCGGGGGAATATTGTGCCTAGCCATTCCCAGAATTATAATCCTGAGATACCCTCTTCAGTCAGAGTGTCAACTGTGAGAAGCTCAGGATATGCTTCAGGATATGGCCAAAATCCTCAGACTGGTAATGTATCTAATAATAATAATACTCTTGCTACTAATGGTGTTGGATCTTTGCAGGATGCAGGTATGACATCAGCATTTTCCAGGGAGCTTCAAAAATTGAAGGACATGATATCCAGTGTACCTGGGGTGGTCCAACCAATTCCAGAAGTATCCCAAGACAGCCACAGAATATCACGGTTCGCGTATCCCATCTGTGATGCTGAAATCCCAAAATGATTTCAAACCCCCAATATGAAGCTCTATGACGGAACTACGGATCCTGAAGATCATATTGCTCAGTATAGGGAAAGGATGGAAATTAACCCTATCCCTCCGGATCTCAAGGAAGCATGCCTCTGCAAGGGCTTTGGTTCTACCTTAACAGGATCAGCCTTAAAATGGCTCTTAAACGTTCCTCCTCGCTCAATTACTTCATTTGCTCATTTAGTTAATTTATTTAATAGTCAGTTTTCTTGCAGTCGGAGTTTTAAAAAACTAACCAGTGATCTCTACAGGATAACTCAAGGACCTCGGGAATCCTTGAGAGATTATGTGAACAAGTTTAGCCGGGAATCCTTAGATATCCCGCATCTTGATGTTGCAATAGCTGTGCAAGCTTTCAAGATGGGGTTGCAAAAAGATTCTCAATTTTACCAGGATCTTGTAATGAATCCATGCAGGAATCTGGATGAAGCTCGTAACAGGGCTTTAAGATATATTCGGTTGGAGGATGACAAAAAGATGCAAGAGAGGATGAATTCGTCCACAACCTATGAGTCAACCAACAGGAAATCAGAACCCTCGTATAAACCATATCGCTCTAAGCCATATGGCAGGAATGACAGCAAAAAAGTGAATGCTGTTGAAGACGAGGATCCTGAGGAGTATCCTGAGTTGTCTGAATATTGTTTTTCTGTTAATATACCTGAGTTGATGTATGCTATGCAGGGTCTAGGAGACAAGGCAAGATGGCCCCGGAAGAATCAACAAAAAGCTGATTGGAAGGATAAGTCCAAATGGTGTGCCTTCCACGAGGATTTCGGACATGTTACTAAGGACTGCATTGCTCTAAGGAAAGAAATTAGCTATCTCTTGAGCAAGGGTTATCTGAAGGATCTCCTGGGCAGAAAGAAGAATAAAGGTCAGGATCCTGAGAAGGATCCGGAACGAGCGGCATCACCTATTGCGGACGCCAAAATAATTAACTTTATTTCAGGAGGATCCGACATCTGTGGCACATCATATTCTGCGGCGAAAAGGCACGCGAAGGAAGCCAAAGCAGAGAGGGGAGATAAGCCAACCAGGATGTCAACCCTCACGACTGACAAAGTGATCACATTCGATAGCGATGACAGGGATACCGTCTAGGATCCTCACCATGATGCTCTGGTAATAACATTATATGTTGCTAACCATTTTGTGCGTAGGATATTAGTGGATAATGGCAGTTCCGTCAATATAATTCAGCTGGAAACGTTGAAGAGGATGAACGTATCCCCGATGGATATTACTTCGAAGTCCACTGTGCTCGTTGGTTTCAGTGGAGAAGCCAGGAATACCGTAGGAGAGATAAAGTTGCCCGTGTATGTTGAAGGGGTCAACTCAATGCAGCGCTTTTGTGTCATGGACTCTTTATCCTGCTATAATATTATATTAGGTAGGCCTTGGATCCATGATATGAGAGATGTTCCGTCAACCTACCATCAATGTATCAAGATCCCTACCCCTTGGGGAGTTGTCAAGGTGGAAAGTGATCAACAGGAAGCAAAGGAGTGTTATTCTTCTTTGATGAAATCCTCAACAAAGCCTAGTGAAGCATAGCAATTAAAGATGCGAGGTCAGGATATCATGGAGGCTTCAGAACAGGATTTAAAGAAAGTTATCCTGAATCAGGATAATCCGGATATCTCGGTGCTCGTAGGAACCAATATCCCTCAGGATATTGAAAACCAATTGACTAACTTTTTGAAATGCAAGATGTCAACATTCGCGTGGAAACACGAGGATATGACAGGAATTTCCAAGGATATTATAACTCACAAGCTCGGAATTGATAGGTCTTTCAAGCCTGTCCAGCAGAAACGAAGGAAATTTGCTCCAGAACGGAAAATAATCATTTAGGAGGAAGTTGAAAGATTATTAAAGAGCAAGATGATTAGGGAAGTGAAATTTCCCAAATGGCTGGCAAATGTAGTTGTGGTGCAAAAGAAAAATGGGAAATGGAGAGTCTGTGTAGATTACACAGACTTGAACAAAGCTTGTCCCAAAGACCCGTTTCCTCTACCTCATATTGATTCAATGGTGGATGCTACTGCTGGCCACGAGATGTTAACCTTCATTGATGCCTTCTCAGGATTCCAACAGATCCAAATGGAACCCTCGGATCAGGAGGATACTGCTTTCATGACACTGACAGGTATTTATTGTTATACTTCTATGCCTTTTGGTTTAAAAAATGCAGGTGCAACATACCAAAGATTGGTGAACATGATGTTTAAAGACAAGCTGGGGGACACCATGGAGGTGTACATCGATGACATGGTAGTTAAATCTAAAAAGGCTGAGGATCACCTCCAGGATATTAAGGGAGCATTCGATATCCTGGACCAATATAACATGAAACTAAATCCTGTCAAATGCCATTTTGGAGTGGGAGCAGGAAAGTTTCTAGGATACATGGTGACGAAAAGGGGGATAGAGGCAAGCCCGGTGTGACAACTCGTATTTCCAAACCTTACATGCATTTTAAAGTAACCAGTGTGAGTGCTATGTGATTAGCTATTGTGATTGTTTGCAATAAAATGTTATGTTTTAATTATGTGATAAGTGTTATGAAATTGTAGTGTGTTATGTATATACGTGTAACATATGTGGATCGCACAATGTATAACCGATTTGCACCATACACCCTCGAGTCGCACAACACTCTTTCAATTATCTTGGGCTAGCCCTCGGCCCAAACGAAACCACCAGCTGGGCTCGGCTCACTCATCAGATGCATATACGCTCAGAACCTTGTGTATACCCTCATATTACTTCATTACACAAAACGCACAAAACCCTAACCTCTCTCACCCTCCTTCAAAGTCGACGGTAGCCTTCTACCCTTACCCCGAAGTCCCTTGTTTCGGGTGTCCATGATTTCCACCGTCTAACTTGGTCAGTGTTTCATCTTAGTCCACTAAATATTAATCATACTTGAGGCATGTGCTTGTTTGTGATAAGTATGATGCATATTTAATTGTTTCTTGCATGTTGTATATTAATGATTTTAAACGGTTAGTGGCTCTTATCATTACATTCATATTGGTGGAATATTATTCATATATTATCAAAGGAGAATTGAATGGGAAACAATCATTATTTCATAGTATGTGAGTATAGCATGTGATATACTGCCTAGCATGTGAATCCTTTAATATTGAAAGAATGGAAAATGTTTTTGAAAGCTTTCTATTGGACCGATGTGTATGTGCCATATATATATGTTGATGATGAATGATTGCTGAACCGTTTGACTATGTTGTATGATTTGATTGATCTGAATGAATGTTTAAATGTTGTCCATGATTTAACCTAGGCTTAGAGTCCAAAGATGTCCAAAGAAATTAACTGTTTAATCCGATTGTGTTGATGATCGAGCTAGTAATATGATTATTATTTTTGGGTTTATATGAGTTAGATGGAAATTGCATGGTTTGATCGAGATTGTGCATGATTGAAACTGTTGGTGTTGTTGATTGATAATCTCATAAACGGAAACCACATAATTGATTGATTGTTGACTAAATCGGATAATGGAAACAATGTAACTGATTAACATAAAATCCGGATAGTAAAACGGATCGCACAAGCTCCCTTCGGTCGCACAAGATCAGTTCGTACAAGATCTGATCTAATCGCACAAGGTGCAATCGCACAAGTCGGGTACAATCACGTTAAGCACAATGTACTATCAGGATATGCATGATTGTAACACCCCAAAAACGGGTTTGGTAATCAAATCACGTTAATATTACTGACGGATAAAATACCGTTAGTGGTAAAAAATTTACCCGGTAAATATTAGGATTTTAAATAATTAATCCTAATAATAAATAAAAAGTGAATAAAAGCTTTTAAGAAATAAAAGCTTAGAAGGCCCGAGTTAACGGGACCTAAAATAAACTTAGTCATAAATATTCCCGAACCCGCTAAGCTAACTAGGAATGTTTGACCCGGTTAATAAGAGGGAATATGGATTGTAAATAAGTAGGTTATAACCTACTTAATAATTAACGAAACATGAGGGACCAAAGTTAGATATTTGGAAAAAGTTTAGTTGTTAAAAAAAAATATATATATACACCACACATAGTGTGTGCGTGTGTGAGGTCGACCAGGAGAAAGCTCAGGAGAGCTCAAACCCTAACTTCAGCAAATTGATCAAATTGAAGCCCAAATCAAGAGCCAAATCAATGCATGAACACAAATTCGTGATCACCTAGTCATGGGGATTACAAGGTATGTTGAAAGTTTATGATTTGGTGATACTTTGAGATTATGATGAAGAATCCTATCGAAATTCTGGAATGAATATTGATTCTATGAGTGTTATTGTGATTATATCTTGGTTTAGAAACAAACCCTAGTAGAAAATTTGATGAATTGTTGTCAAAACTAGGGATTTGATAATTACCCTATTATGTGCTAAGTGGGTTTTGACTTAATAATGAAGATGATGATATGTTTGTGTTAGAAATCATCATAAGTGGTAGTTAATGCAATATACTTGAACAAATTATAAGTTTGAGTGAAAGCTTGTGCATGACTTGAAGTGGGTTTTTGTATGTTATGATGAAATTGGTAATTTCGTTCATGTAAATTGGTGTATGAAATCGTGTAGTATATTAGTTCATATGAAGAACTTGATTATATAAGGTGTTGGGATGAATCCTAGTGATATGATGAATGGGTCTCACTTATAGATGAGAACCCTTTGTTCTTGTGAATGAATGAATAAATTAGTTTTTGATAATCGCTTGAACTAATTAAAGTGATTGAAATGTGATAAACGTGGTTTGAACTTTGGTTGAAACGGTGGCCTAAAGATAACGCCTACCGGGTAATTAAAGGATGCAAAAACTAGTTGATGAACTTGAATATGCATCTAGTATACTAATAGGCATTTGACTTTTAAAAAGTCAAACTGACTTATGATATGACGAATGATAATTAGATATAGAATTGCGTAAGGTGGGATAATCGTATTAAGTCATGATTAAACTAACCACCTTGCGAATGACGAATAATAGTTGGCGCTTAACAAGCTAGGTGAAGCTTGGGGAGAAAGCGGGTCGAACGAGTCAAGCATAAAGGAAAAGCGTATTCGGGATGCAAGGTAAGTTAAAACTTACACCTTTTATTTGATATCTATTGGTTTTATAGATTTTGATTAATCAAAAGTCACATTTTGACTTATGATGTTTCGACCCGACGTGCGAGGTTCGAAACAAAAGACAATAATGATAAACCATGTTGAATGGTTAAAAAGAGCTAATAAGGTCATTTAGTCATGTAATGACTAATAAATAACGAGTTTTGAGTGATTTACCTTATAAGGTAAATCAACACAATTAATAAGGGTAAAACGGCAATGTAGTCACTCGTTGACGATAACCGTTAGTTTTGAAGGACACTTTATGGCGTAAGATATAAAGGGGTCAAAACAATCAAGAAATAAATTTATAAGTAAATTGACCGTATGGTGTAAACCGGTACAAGTTATGTAGACGAGATGATGATAAATCCATCTCGCAAAAGTAAATGGTCAAATAGACCAAACGGGTCAAAAGGTGAAAATATCACCCTTTGACAATATCGGCTAATGTTTTGTCGAGTTGCATGATTACAGGAATAAATATCGATTGAATGTTGTCATCGCTATTACTTAGCGGCTACTAAGGCAAGGTATCAAAACGGGTCAATATATTGAGTTGAGCCAGGTATGTATAATTGGTCAAATCATCATTAGAACTTGAAGTTCAATGAGGGCTAAACAAGTTAAAATGGACATTGGGTTATCTTTTAAGTAAACTGAATGATTTAAGTTATTGTCATTGTGTTTTAAAAACATGATGGCTATTTAAACAAGATCCTAGTTTAAAAAGTGGAATTTTGGTCAATTACGACATGAAAAGTCCTTTGTTGTAAAGAAAGGGTTTAAGATGACCAAAACGCCCTCGTAAGCAAAATCGAGTAAATGAACCTTAAGAGTCGTTTAAAAACAAGTTATATGATCAAGCAAATACTTTGAATAAGTATAAAGAATGAAAAGGGTAAATCTTGGGTCAAATGACTCAATATGGGTTTTTGCCGTAAAATGATAGTACGAGGGATAAAACTCGGAATATATGTATCTCCATATTAAATCCACCACAAATATAGTTGTGGTGGAAGACTACTTGGTAAAAAAAATGTGAAAATATAAAGTTAGATACAAATGAAAGCGATTTTAGGCTCGAAAGTGCTTAAATACCCTTAACGGGTCAAAATAAGCATACGAGCGAAAACGGGTTTAAATTGTGTAATAAACCTATGATTAGAACCTAATATGGTAGGTAACATTAATTTGAAGAAGTGTATGTGATATAGGAATCAAACAAATACGTTTGTTTGATAAAATGCATAAACGGGTTAAAATTCGGTAAAAAGGTAACGAGTCAAAGGCTTAGAAGTCTCAAAATTTCTTATTTTGGATGTAGGATTTTAACTCCATAAGATGGAGGATTAAATTACGGACGCGTAGGAAAAAGAATCGGGTAAAATGGATCAATAACGAAGAAGTTATGGCCGTTTCCGTAAAAACAGGCATAGCTGAAAATGCAGGACCCAGCTCCAGACCTGCTGGAAACTGGTTTCCCCCGCGACACGCGAAGGAACAACCTGACTCCTCCGCGACACGCGACGGAACCCCGTTTTGGCGAATTTTTTTTATTTTAATCAGTTTCGCTTCCCAGACTCGTTTAAATACGTTCTAAGTCACATATGACTAATCCAACTCATGTTTTATGAGTTTCAGGTATGATTTTAGCACCGGTGGACGATCAAGCATAATGAAGAACCGAACACGATTAAGAAATAAGCTTCCGCACTATGTATCGTTGTTATGTTAAATGACGAACTCACACACGTTATGTTGTTTACTTTTAATTCTGTAAAAGGTTTAATTAACCCGTAATTTCAATGTATTTGAAATCATAATTACCCGTTTATCTTCATAAACTATACGCAAACCGTTAAATAATAATAAGGGTGTTACAAGTTGGTAATCAGAGCTCAAGGTTGTTGACAAATGTGTTCGGTTCGAGGCTTGATCGCAAATCCGGTAAGTACATGTATGTTAATAGTTTAGCATGCTAAGGTGTTGTAAACAACACATAGGGCTATCGTGTGATACACGTTACCCCAATTAAATTGATTGATATAGTTGACGAAAATACGCGCGTTGACGCGTATGGTAGAAAAAGCCTTGTATTATAATACGGGCGATTATTGAAGTTGACGTTACTAACTTTTGTGAATGTTTTAATTGAAGGACACTCGGGTTTGAAGACGACGAGAGTCAAACGAATTGTGGATATGATGATGGAACGGTCCGAAGTATGACAAGAGGAGCATGCTCACCGAGGACTAAATCGCGTAACGACCGCGAACAAGGTTAATGGCAAGGAACGCCCGTCGGGGAAACATTACCAGGTGCACATTTTAAATAACCGCACAAATAGTAATATGCAACAAATAAGTAGAAATTGAAAGTTGCATATGTAGATTAAAAACTTGGAAAACCCCGAATAGAAAATGTATTCGGGATATTGTTTCCAAGAGAAACAAATAGAGGCGTTACTTACATAGGGCGTGATGTGAAAACTATAAAAAGGTCATGTGTGTCATGTGTTAATCGCTTACTCTGGCCAAGTAAGTAGTGGCATATGATACCATGAACTTCTTATGGCGGACACGTTTACATCCGATGTAGTAAGGGCGGGGTGAATGGGACTAACTTAAAAGTACCCAAATGAATCAAATGAGCAAAATATTTGATAATAATGTAAACGCACAGCCGGGTGACGGAAGCGTATTACATTGGGATGATGAGCCCGAGTGAAGGGACAAAGATAAATGTAAAAGGATTAAGGTATGCAATTGGGAGGGGTGTGCTTACACTCGAACCCGGAGAATGTAAATATGACTCTTAACGGGCCGATTTTGTAAAACGCCAAATTTGAGAACAAAGTAGGAATATAAAAGCGAAACGAAGTCATAATGCATACCATAAGGGTTGCAATAATAACGAATTCGGTAAAACACCCGGTTGGTGGGTAAGAATTTAAACGCATGCGTAGACTGAGAAACAGGAACGCGAAATAGAAAGTCAAAAGACTCGAAATATGGGTCATGACTAAAAGATGACAAGAATTTTCGCAAACATAAATTTTGGTAATTACGTTCAACCATTTCAAAGTTGGACGGGTCAAGTAAAGAATGAAGTTTGACATTCATGAGTGATGAAAATTCACCCAAAAAGAGTCAAACGAGTCAATTAAGGAATAACGCTTGATAAAATAGGAAAACGCAAACCGGTGAAACTGGAAAGCTAAAAACAATAAGATGGAAGGACCCGGTTAATGGGTTGTAAAGGAGTATAAGTATGAACCGGGTAACGGTAAGTTTAGGACAAACTGACGCGTAAATAACGTCAAAAGTCATAAAGTCGGAGGATTAGTCCGGAAGTAAACAAATGAAGCCTTAGACTACGGTCAAGGTCAATTGAAGTTCAAGAGCGAAAATAAACGATTCCAAACATAATAAGAGATGCCTTGAAGCTATATATGTATATATACATTTGAATATAGACAAGAATAAAAGATGATCTACGGGATCATCATAACCTACGGGATTAAACACAGTGTTAAGGTCTACGGGACCAAAAAGACCCTCGGGTCATAAAGAGAAGGAAACGGGTTGTTAATGTCTCACCTTAAAAAGGTGAAAAATTTAAAGAAATAGCCTATGAGGCTAAGTGAAAGAACCTACGGGACAATAGTGTAAAGCAAGGGAACTAGTTATGATTCCCCGCGTAAAATGAGAACGGAAAAGAATAAATTATGGGTTGTTAATTTCCTTAATATGAGTAATTGACATAGTTAAAAAAAAACGTTAAACTAAAATTCTGTTTTAGTAAGAAACAACGTTTTAACAAATATGAATACTATAAGACGAAATTGGAAATAATAAATATCAAAGAGTATGGGTCTTAACATCGATAGGTGCAAGACGATATATTCGAAAAAGTGGTATTTTCGAAAATGAAAGGTTGATATAAATTAAACATGACGTGACACGATCACGGTCAAGAAATGCAATGTGAAGTGGAATCACATTATCACCAAGCGAGCGGTAAAAAGCAACTGGACTAATAAGTCTAGTTAGTGAGACCGGTTAAGGTCATTTAAGTAAGTTGGTTGCTTGTAAGCGGTGGATTCGATATAACTGAACCGAATAAATGAATTTGAAAACAAAAGAAATTGTTGCTAAAAGTGAAAGATTTCACTAAAGACCTTTAAACGGGTCAAAGTAACGGATTCATAAGGAAATTCGATAGTATATGAAAGCGATGGATATCGCTAAGTTAACTAAACTAGTGGAAATAACGAGATTACGTTATTTCGAAGTTACACTATGTCGTATGAGATAAGTAGACAATTAGTAACCAAAAAGATGTTACCTTACTTTTCGGGTAATACTAACGATTAGTTAAAAGTATAAGTAATGTTTAAAATATTTTTCGGATCGAATACATTGAGTTTAAACTCAATGAATTATGTAAGAAAAGGTTTCGAGGACGAAACCTCTTTAAGGGGGGTAGACTTGTAACACCCCAAAAACGGGTTTAGTAATCAAATCACGTTAATATTATTGACGGGTAAAATACCGTTAGTGGTAAAAAATTTACCCGGTAAATATTAGGATTTTAAATAATTAATCCTAATAATAAATAAAAAGTGAATAAAAGCTTTTAAGAAATAAAAGCTTAGAAGGCCCGAGTTAACGGGACCTAAAATAAACTTAGTCATAAATATTCCCGAACCCGCTAAGCTAACTAGGAATGTTTGACCCGGTTAATAAGAGGGAATATGGATTGTAAATAAGTAGGTTATAACCTACTTATTGGTGAAATAGTCTTCAAGACTTTTAGGGACCGAGTTATGGATCAATCAACCTACCCGCAAGCACGATAAATTATACGTTTGCATGACCCACCTTACACTATAAGAGACGTACATCATTGTATGATAATTTTCTTGCACTAACTCTTGCATCGACTCATGATTATTGGCAAGTATGTCCGCTCAATACCATTGGTTTAAGGCAAACCATCACACTCGTACCACAATAACGTTACGTTCTCGCTCCTCCATGATGAGCCACTGAAACGAACCACTCTCTAGCTTAGAGGATTTAGAAGGCTAGACTCCCGATTACTGGTGATCACTCCACGAAACCTTGAGAATGGTGGTGTAATGTTGATACGATTATACTCTCTAGAATGCGTCTACACGTCTTTCCTTGGAACCTCATGAATACGCGGACGTACTTTGGACTCAATTGCATGACTTAAGGAAACCCCCGGACTTGGTTATTTACTTGATGAAACACCCACACCTAAGTTCATGGATTTAGGTAAATTGTCCCTCCTTCACATGGGGGCGAATCCAACGGCTCCTAGCGGGAGTAACAGTGAAACTTAACGTTACACGATTGTACGATAACCCTGCTGATATGTTAAGTTCTTGTTCTGATTGATTTAACCCCGTAACAACAATATGTAGTCAACGACATACTTTATCTTAACTATACCCAACTGGCGTGCAGTCAGCTATACATTCAATATCAAGTAAACCCTTGCTGTGGATTTCTCAAACGCTTACCCACCGAATGAGACTACTCCTTCTTATGTAGTCGTCCCCATGCATGATATACTTTTGGGATTCAGTGATCCTAACAACAATCCCCGCGGACACTCGCTTGGACAAGTTACACTCTACGAATATCACTCGATGAGCATTGGGCTATACATGTGATGATGCCACAAGTACTGATCTTTGAACCTGATGAACTATCAACGCAATTGCAAGAACTCTTGGATAAAGGTTTCATTCGTCCTAGCTCTTCGCCCTGGGAAGCTCCAGTGTTGCTTGTGGAAAGAGAGACGGTACCTTTCGTATGTGTATAGATTATCGCGAACTCAACAAAGTGACCGTGAAAAATCGCTACCCTTTTCCACGTATTGATGACCTATTCGACCAGCTGCAAGGGTCGAGCTTCTATTCAAAGATTGATCAGAGATCGGGATATCACCAGCTGAGAGTCCGAGAAGAGGACGTCTCCAAAACAGCCTTTAGAACTCGTTATGGACACTACGAGTTTTTTGTCATTACTTTTGGGCTGACAAACGCACCTGCGGTTTTCATGGACCTTATGAATAGAGTGTGCAAGCCTTACTTAGACAAGTTCGTTATAGTATTCATCGACGACATCCTGATGTATTCTAAGACACAGGAGGAACACGAGCAGCATCTACGACTTATTTTGGAACTCCTTCGAACAGAACAGCTTTATGCGAAGTTCTCGAAATGCGACTTCTGGCTTCGTGAAGTCCATTTCCTAGGCCACGTGGTAAACAAGGATGGGATCCATGTTGATCCATCCAAGGTAGATTCGATCAGGAACTGGCCTGCACCTAGAACACCAACAGAAATTCGCCAATTCTTGGGCTTGGCGGGTTACTACAGAAGGTTTATCAAGGATTTCTCCAAGATTGCGCAACCTCTTACCTCACTAACTCAGAAAGGTGTTATCTATCGTTGGGGTAATGAACAGGAATCAGCGTTTCAATACTTAAAGAGTAGACTTTGTAGCGCACCTATCCTCTCATTGCCTGAAGGCACAGACGATTTTGTGGTCTATTGCGACGCATCCATTCAGGGTCTTGGATGTGTGTTGATGCAACGGGATAAAGTCATTGCTTACGCCTCACGCCAACTTAAAGTTCATGAAAGGAACTACACTACGCATGATCTAGAGTTGGGAGCTGTTGTTTCTGTACTTAAGATATGGAGACATTACCTATACGGTACCAAGTGCGCCATTTACACCAATCACAGGAGTCTCGAGCATATCTTCAAACAGAAGGAACTGAATATGCGACAACGACGATGGGTCGAGCTACTGAATGACTACGAATGCTCGATCAGGTACCACCCGGGCAAAGCCAATGTTGTGGCTGACACCCTCAGTCGAAAGGACACTACGCCTAAGCGCGTACGAGCTTTACAACTCACTATCCAATCTAGTCTTCCTGCACAGATACGAGATGCTCAGGTAGAGGCACTGAAACCAGAAAACGTCAGGGCTGAAGCCCTACGTGGCTCAAGGCAACGGTTAGAACAAAAGGAAGACGGTGCTTACTATGTAACAGGACGTATCTGGGTCCCACTCTATGGCAACCTACGAGAGCTTGTGATGGATGAGGCACACCAGTCTCGCTACTCAGTACATCCTGGTTCGGATAAGATGTACCACGATATCAAAACTACGTACTGGTGGCCTAGCATGAAGGCCCACATAGCAACTTACGTCAGCAAGTGTTTGACTTGTGCGAGAGTCAAGACTAAATACCAGAAACCCTCAGGCCTACTCCAACAACCAGATACCACAATGGAAATGGGAGCAAATTTCCATGGATTTCGTTACTGGCCTACCTAGATCTCAGCGCGGAAATGACACTATCTGGGTGATCGTGGATCGACTCACAAAGTCTGCACACTTCTTGGCTATCAAAGAAACGGATAAGTTCTCCACTTTAGCAGACATTTACTTGAAGGAAGTTGTCTCGAGGCACGGGGTGCCCATCTCTATTATCTCTGATCGTGACGCACGTTTCACTTCAGAACTTTGGCAAGCGATGCACAAATCCTTTGGCTCATGATTAGACATGAGCACAGCGTATCACACTCAGACGGATGGGCAGTCTAAGCGCACTATTCAAACTTTAGAAGACATGCTTCGGGCGTGTGTAATTGACTTTGGCAACGGCTGGGAAAAGCATCTGCCACTTGTGGAATTTTTGTACAATAACAGCTACCACACCAGCATTAAAGCTGCTTCATTTGAGGCACTGTACGGGCGTAAGTGCCGATCACCTCTTTGCTAGGCAGAAGTTGGCGATAGCCAAATCACTGGCCCAGAACTCGTAGTTGATGCTACAGAAAGGATTGCTCAGATACGACAACGCATGGCGGCGGCTCGCGACCGTCAGAAAGCATACGCTAATAAGCGCAGGAAACCACTCGAGTTCCAGGTTGGGGATCGAGTGCTACTCAAAGTTTCACCCTGGAAGGGTGTGGTTCGTTTTGGCAAGCGAGGCAAACTTAACCCACGACATGTTGGACCATTCGACATCATAGAGAAAATAGGCAGGGTGGCCTACAAACTGAACCTACCAACAGAACTCAGTGGAGTTCACAACGTATTCCACGTGTCGAATCTGAAGAAGTGTCTGTCAGATGAGACCCTCATAGTTCCTTTGAAGGAGCTCACCATCGATGATCAGTTACGATTCGTCGAGGAACCAGTTGAAATCACGGACCGGGATGTTAAGGTCCTCAAGCGCACTAGAATACCTCTCGTTCGAGTTCGTTGGAACTCCCGTCATGGCCCAGAGTTCACCTGGGAACGCGAAGATCAGATGAAACAAAAGTATCCCCAACTATTCGTAAACAGTACAACCACTACTGAGGCTGAAGCTACGGAATTTTGGGATGAAATTCCAGATCAACGGGGGGAGGATGTGACACCCCAGGAAAACCATGCAACTTAACTAGCTTCCTCAGTGAGTACGTACCAAATTTCGGGACGAAATTTCTTTCAACTTGGGGATAATGTGACAACTCGTATTTCCAAACCTTACATGCATTTTGAAGTAACCAGTGTGAGTGCTATGTGATTAGATATTGTGATTGTTTGCAATAAAATGTTATGTTTTAATTATGTGATAAGTGTTATGAAATTGTAGTGTGTTATGTATATACGTGTAACATATGTGGATCGCACAATGTATAACCGTTTTGCACCATACACCCTCGAGTCGCACAACACTCTTTCAATTATCTTGGGCTAGCCCTCGGCCCAAAAGAAACCACCAGCTGGGCTCGGCTCACTCATCAGATGCATATACGCTCAGAACCTTGTGTATACCCTCATATTACTTCATTACACAAAACGCACAAAACCCTAACCTCTCTCACCCTCCTTCAAAGTCGGCGGCAACCTTCTACCCTTACCCCGAAGTCCCTTGTTCCGGGTGTCCATGATTTCCACCGTCTAACTTGGTTAGTGTTTCATCTTAGTCCACTAAATATTAATCATACTTGAGGCATGTGCTTGTTTGTGATAAGTATGATGCATATTTAATTGTTTCTTGCATGTTGTATAAATATGTTGTATATTAATGATTTTAAACGGTTAGTGGCTTATATCATTACATTCATATTGGTGGAATATTATTCATATATTATCAAAGGAGAATTGAATGGGAAACAATCATTATTTCATAGTATGTGAGTATAACATGTGATATACTGCCTAGCATGTGAATCCTTTAATATTGAAAGAATGGAAAATGTTTTTGAAAGCTTTCTATTGGACCGATGTGTATGTGCCTATGATTTAATATATGAGCCTAGAAATGCCATAAAGTCTCAGGCCTTAGCTGACTTTGTGGCTGATTTCAGTAGTGACATGCAAAATGAAGTTGACCTAGAAGTACAACAACTAGGAGAAACCTTAGAATCCTGGACATTATATACTGATGGTGCATCCAATGTAAGAGGTGTAGGTTTGGGTATACTACTAAAATCGCCACAGGGGGACATATTACCCCAGGCTATTAGATGTGAGTTTCCTACCACTAATAATGAAACAGAATATGAAACTTTAATTGTAGGATTAGAATTAGCTAAGAGCATGAATATCAAAGGTTTACAAGTATTTGTTGATTCCTTGTTAATTACTAATCATTTTAATGGGACCTATGCAGTTAAAGGTGAGAAGTTGATCGAGTATCTCGAAATTCTAAAAAAATTAGCGGGATATTTCGATATTTTTACACTTGAACAGGTACCAAGAGAGGATAATGCTGAAGTTGATGCCTTGGCAAATTTAGGATCATCAGTCATGTTTTGGTGAAAAATCAGACGAGGATAATGCATCCAAACTCTTTGTTACAGGGTATGATGCTTGAATTGATGAACAATAATAAGGATCACTATGAAGTATGATGAACAAATGACACGAAGATTTATACGGGGAAAAAGCCCTTGATCAAGAGTTGATCTCCGGCACAAAAAACCCCGGGAGATGGAAACTACCGATCACCAACTTAAATTAAACAAATAATCAACTTCGGATGATAGCGAGCTAAGTACAAGGATCACTATAGTGTATCGTGTAGAAAATGTGTGTAATCGCCAAGTGTGTTAACGAAAGTTGATGAGAGCAGTTGTATGAGTGTGTGTGTAGCCAAAAATAGCCAAAAGTGTTGTCTAATTAGCTCGCTACCCCTTTTAAATTAGAAAATACATAGCCTAACTAATTGTCCGCAAATGATGCAAGTCCTCCACGACTCCACAACATCCATTTCTAACCAAGCACGTGCGGAATAGACGTGGAATATTCTTCAGGAACGTTACCAAGACTAAGTCCAAGCTGATATTCCTGCAAAACAATATCGAATTTAAAGCAGACAATCATTAGTATAAGGATCCTTAGGATGATCCATGATCCTGAAGCACTTCTGAGGATCACTAACTGACACAGAAGTAAGGATCACCAAGCAGGATAATAATTGAGGATCACGGATCATTTAGAAATCCACCCCTAACAATTGCCCCCAAAATATAAGGAGTTATATTGTAAATAAACGAGTTGTATTTTGTTGATCTTATCCGCAACAAACTAACGGATAACTAGCCGTTGAAGACGAACTAGCCGTTGCAAACCTGACGTCACCGAAGTGACAATCCTACAAATCATCATTATAAATAGGAGTTAGAGATAGGATCAATTTGCATTTAAATCCAAGAGAACTTCCCTTTAAATTCTCAGCCGAAGATCAATCAGGTATTTCTTTTCCTACTTCTCCTTCTCTTACTCTGTTTTTCTTTCTTTACCAATATCACGTTAAGAATGATGATCTTATCCGCAACAAACTAACGGATAACTAGCCGTTGAAGACGAACTAGCCGTTGCAAACCTGACGTCACCGAAGTGACAATCCTGCAAATCATCATTATAAATAGGAGTTAGAGATAGGATCAATTTGCATTTAAATCCAAGAGAACTTCCCTTTAAATTCTCAGCCGAAGATCAATCAGGTATTTCTTTTCCTACTTCTCCTTCTCTTACTCTGTTTTTCTTTCTTTACCAATATCACGTTAAGAATGATGCTCTGGTCCTCCCCCGCCAAGGATCACCAGAAGGATAGCCCCTTGAAGAGTCAAGGGATCATCAAAGACTCAGCGAATGAGAGGAGTTGCTTTAACGATACACAAGTAGATAAGATCCGGCACTGCTTTCCGGCGAACGCCTTTTTCAAAACCTTTGATCCCACTGTTCTGAGCGACTCCATTTCTGAGACATGGGTTGCCTTTCCTGTTACCCCATTCACCATAGGATACACCTATCCTTTTCCAGCTTTTACCCAATCCTTTTTCTCCCTAACCGGCATCTCCTACATCCAAGCTATGCCGATGATCTGGAGGGTCTTATATACCCTTGAAAGGATCATAGAGCAGGAAGGGATTGATTTAGGAATGTCGGAACTGTCAGAGATGTATGATCTCACAACGTTTGGATCCCACCGATATCTGTTTAAGCGAAAACCCGGCGAAGAACATCCCATTTTTAAGGCCACCAAGAACGATACAAACTGGAAACGACGCTTTTTCTTTGTCAGAAGGGATACCATTCCAAATGGAGAGGATCTACCAAGGAAGTGGTCCACCCATGGTAGGATAAAGGATCCTGAGAAGGATCACCAGGTAATCTTGCTCTTGTGATAGGATCACTAATTCCCTTTTGTTTTATGTTATGCAGCTGTCACTGTTTCACACCTCATATCATCTCCTGATACTAAAGAAAGGCTTGTTGTTTTTAGAAGACTCGGTCCTGAAACAAGATCGTTTAAGACAATCACCCAGGACTCTCAAGAGGTATCCTCAGGCTCAGTCACCATGTCAAGTAAGTATCCTGCTTTTTATATAGTTAAAGATTTAAATAAATAGTTAAATAAGAATAGGGTAAGGATACTTATCTTGCTTTGAATGTGTAGGTGCCGGAAAAGCTTCCAAGCCTGCCTCCCAGTTCAACATGGCCGACCTTGACACTGTTCGATCCAGAAAGAAGAAGGCCATTGCCAGCCCTAGTGTCTCCATCCCCAAGGCACCCACTAAAGGAAGGGGTGGCAAGAAGAGCAAAAACTCTGAGATAGAGGACCTACAAGGCCTGCCACTGATCCGCCACCAGTTCCTTGAATACTTCAATGACGTGAGGATCACCAATTCTGCCTAGGTATCCTACTTATTTGAGGATCACCTGATTTTGAACTGCTTTGTCTCTTTTGCAGAAATTTGCTGAGATTGAAGACTACGTAGGGAACGTTGAGGAGCTGGATAAGAAGATTGCTGACCTCCAACAAGTTGCAGTGCTCAAGGATCTTAAGATTGCTGATCTCGAAAAAGCCCTTCAAGACGCCAAGACTAAGACAGCTAAGATCTTGATCGACATTGACTACGAGAAGCATGATCTCATAGAAGGTGCAAAGGTCTCCGCTGCCATCACAATGTACAAGACAAAACTGAAGATGGCCGAGGAGGCTCAAGATCCTGACTTCGACAGAAGCAGTTGGGATGTTGAGGGCTGGAAGGCGAGGTTAGCTGATCTGGAAGATGATGAGGAGGCCGAGGAAGTTTTGGCGATTGAGGCTGGAAGCAGTGGAAAGGATCTGGTGAAGGATACCGAAGCTGGAGGGGATGAAGATGCAGCGAAGGTGTAGGCTGCACGATTGGGCGATGATGGACATTCCTAGACGTAGCCGGAGCCCAATTTTTAAATTTGGTAGTAGTTTTTTTCTTTTGATGATGTTTTGATGAACAATGGTTGGTCTGTACTCAAACAATAGTAACTAGGATTGAGGATCATGGATGATCCTTTGAACAATAGGTAGGATTACAAATGGTGGAGGGATCCTTTGTTTGGGGGATGAAGCCATTGTGATCCTGCCGTCTTTTGATTCCTGCACTTGAAAAACCTATGAACAATGGACACCCTTTACCTACCCCAGCGGACGGGCCACGTATTGCTGGTAGATGCTCGGGGTAGGTAATTTTGACAACCTTAAAAGGGTTTAAGCTTTTGTGAATAAAATGACTTTAACTTTTTGGCTATATCCTGTGTTGATATCCTTGTTGTTATTTTATTTTTCAATTGTTTTGATGTACACTTGTCTGTGTAAGAAAAGTTAAACAAATTAGATAAAGAAAATATTTAGGATATGATTCAGGATCAAATATTCTATAGTTGAAAAATTCCAAAAAGTAGTATATTTTAAGGATCATGAGTTCAGTTGTCAAAGTATTAGGGTTATTCAAATAATCAGTGAATAAAATCAAAATAGTTAAGGATCATACCTGAGGATCCAAGTTAGGATCCTAACCCTTAATATTATAACCAGGATAACCATATGACAAACCTTAGTAAGAAGTAAGGATCAAGGATCATTGGTCGCTTAACTTTGAAGACCTGAAATAGAACATAACTCGGGACTAAGCCAATATAAGATAAAAGTTAGCAACTGGGGGCAAGCCCGAAGGATAACTGGGGACAAGCCCAAGGATAACTGGGGACAAGCCCAAGGATAACTGGGGACAAGCCCAAGGATAACTGGGGATAAGCCCAAGGATCGTGTGTGAACTGGAGTATGGCCCTAACTGGCGACTATCCAAACTTAGTGGCATGAAAATGCCAAAACCTTAGCTAACGTGAAAACGTTAGAAACCTTAAGAACGGATGTATGGTACGTCTACCATTATACGTAGGATCCTAGGTATAGCCAGTACAATGGAATTATCAGCCCCTAAAACGAGTACTGGTCCCACTGCCATGAACTATACCAGGATCATCATGCGCTACTGACGGAACTGGGGACAAGCCCAAACAACTGGGGTCAAACCCAAGTAACTGGTTGCTTTTGTGGATAATCATCCTTTTGCTAAGAGTACCTGAACCTTCAAAACTCAAAATCACGTGAAAGGAGGATAAAGGATGCAGGATCCTTATCCTTTTGTGAGAAAGTAAGGAAATGAAATAGTTTAAGATTAGAATGTTACCCAAATGAGGATCATATGTGCTTTAAGGATCCTTTAAGGATATTTATCATGTGAGGATCATGGATCCTTATCACATGAAGTATTTCTTCAAATGGACAGCATTCCAGGCTCTAGGTAGCAAATCACCTTCCATTGTTAGCAATCGATATGCCCCCTTTCCTGCCTCAGCTTCAATCAAGTAAGGTCCTTCCGATTTTGGTGCCAACTTTCCATCAGCAAGATTGGTGGTATTCTGAAATGCTTTCCTTAGTACCATATCACCAACTTGGAATTTCCTGATCCTGACATTTTTGTTGTAGGCTCCAGCCATTCTTTGCTGATAACTGGCCATCCTTATCCTTGCCAAATCTCTGATTTCTTCTATAGTATCCAGGTCTTGAACCAAGTTCTCATCATTTTTCTCAGGATCACGAATACTTGTTCTAGCAGTTGGAACCACCATTTCTGTAGGGATCACTGATTCTGCCCCAAATACCAAAGAGAATGGAGTTTGGCCTGTAGCATTCTTAGGGGTTGTCCTATCAGCCCAAAGCACATAAGGTAGTTCTTCTGCCCATTTCCCTTTCTTGGATCCAAGCTTCTTCTTCAAATTGTTGATGATGATCTTATTGGAGGATTCTGCCTGACCATTAGCTTGTGGGTGGACTGGTGTTGATGTTATCATCTTAATCCCCCAGCTGTCACAAAAGTTAGTAGTTCTGCCCCCAATGAATTGGGAACCATTATCACATATAATTTCAGAAGGAATACCAAATCTAGTTATAATATTTCTTTTAATGAAGGATATAACTTCCTTTTCTCTGACTTCGGCAAAAGCTTCAGCCTCTATCCACTTGGAGAAGTAATCAGTCATAGCAAGCATGAACACTTTTCCACCAGGTGCCTTAGGGAGCTTACCAACTATATCCATCCCCCATCTCATGAATGGCCAAGTAGAAGATACAGGATGCAATAATTCAGCCGGTTGATGAAGGATATTGCTGTGTCTTTGACAAGGATCACACTTCTTAGCAT
>JARYGA010029186.1:0-28994 GCA_030545235.1 Helianthus tuberosus
GAACCATTGAAGAAGCCCAGTCGCTCCTTCAGAACCACTAAACTTGAGTGGTTTAGCCGAGTTAAAATCCTTGTATTTGCATGGAGCATTGTTGTTGTTGTTGGCTTGGTTCCATTGAGCAAAGAGGTTTGGGAATTGAGCAGCCATCTGCTGCGCAATGATTTCTGCCAGTTCGGCAGTCGCTATCTGGTTTTCGCGTCGAGGAGGCATTCTAAAAGAGGAAAACATGAAAGGGAACGAGTGAGATGATTGGATGAAGAGAATGAGATGAAACAAAATTAACAAAAGAAAAGATGGTGGTCATTTGTCCGCATTACCAAGCAAACAAACGACACACAGTGACTAATCAAAGTAAATGGGTGAAAAATAATGTATCACGAAGACATGCTCGCCTATAAGTGAACACTCACCCCAAGAGTTCCCAGGTAAGAGTGACTGGTCCGATTATGTGGATTTGTACGAACACTCTAGCCTTAGACAGAAAACCCAGGGTACAGGCATTCACCCTTCCAGTTTGCATGTGTTCACATTATTTAAAACCCAAAACCTTGACGAGATTTTGAAAACTCAAAGGGGTTCAAAACCATATAACAGAGGGTTCAAAATCTTACAATTGAGGGTTCAAAACCTTGTAATAATTCATTCAAAAACAGATGATTGATTTTCAAAAAAAAATCGTTTCGGAAAATTTGGTTTTTGTTTTGATAATCACCTAAGGATAGGTGATGTACATGTTTTAAGATCTAAACACAAGATAACTTGTGTTAGGGTCCTAGAAAGGTTATAGTCTAGGTCAAAGCATTACTAATAACCTAATTCCCTATAACCATTGGCTCTGATACCAACTCTTTTGTCACACCCCGACCACGTAGAACATACAAAACATGGCGGAAACGTCGGGGGGTGTTCTAACAGAATTATTATTTCACAACCATGGCATACAAAGTTAAACTTTATTTATTAAACAAGAGTGTTATATTGTCTTAAACAGGAAACAAAGAGTTCATAACATAATTAAACTAGTCTATCTTCATTTTTAGTCTCTAAGGCACAGGTCCGCCCTAGTGTCATGCTCATCATCCTAGGCAATAGCTCCTGAAAACACATGTGAAAATAGGTACGTCAGCATAAAAATGCCTGTGAGATACATAGAATTTGTGAAAAGAGGATTCATGACTTATGAGTTTAGAAAAAGTTGTTTAACAAAAGTCAGTCATGAACCTTGTAAATTGTTTTGTTTTGTAAATCATTCAAAAAGCGATGATATATATAAATAAGAGAATAATGTAAGGTTAAATGAATAACCAAGTAATATGAGTTTGTATAAGATAAATTGTTTTGTAAATCAATGTCTTGTGAAAATAAGTTGTTTATGTAAAACATAATATGTCAAATATTGAAATGATTTAAGTAACGCTACGACATGTAATGTCATACAAACACTTATATATAGGAAGTACCAGCGGCGTATCCACCATGCTTGTATCATATTACACACGCCTCGTTACTCAAATCACTTACTCAAACCAACCACCAATGTAAATTGTTTATGTATAAATGAATTGTCATGTGTTAATGTGTAAACCATATCGAAATGTCTATGTCCAATGTAAACCACTAAATGTGTATATCAATGTCAAAATGTTTATGTTTAATGTAGATCATGTAATGTGTACCCAAAAATATCATGTATGGTAAGTGAAATATATCAACTAAACCATATGTAAAATGCACAAAAACAAGGTATTGAAGTAAAACATTGTTTAAATCAAAGTTATGTTTTGTGGAACAAATGCATGCTATACTGATACAAACATTTATGCGGTATTGTGAAAATGCACACATCCAAGCCTTGAGACTGTGGCGATAAACCCTTAAATAAATTAAAGGTTTATCTAAGTTATGTGTATCGAATTCGGTCATTCCTTTCATCCAAACCTACCTAGGATGTCCGGAACGGGAGTTGTCAATTCCTATGGTACCACTACCTACTAACGAACGGCGTAGCTAATGTTAATGAATGTATTGTTCCATTTTAAATAACCCAAATGTCATACCAAAATGTAAACATGTGATGAAAACAACTGTACTAAGTATGCACACAATGGGCATACATAGCATGAAATATAATGTGAAACAATGTACTAAGTATGCACACAATGGACATACATAGCATGAAATGTAATGTAAAAAAATGTCCTAAATATGCACACAATGGACATACATAGCATGAACACAATGAAATCATGTACTATAAATGTACTATTGAACATAGCAAGTATATGATGTGAAGTAGGAAAGCACGAAAGTAACAAGTAGGCACATGTGTTTCACCCCAAAATGTTTGGAAAACAGTAAAAGAGGGGTCTATGTACTCACTTGAGATTGCTCAGAAGTCCTAAGATAACCACCAAGCAAAGCTAGAGATCACGGAATCAAACGGCACCTAATATAGGTAACTATGTTAATAAACCGGACCTAAATCGGAGGATCGGATAGAATGAGGGTTCGTAAACCAAACGAGTATGGAGACTCGTGTAATATGGTTTAACAAAGCCTACATACTAAATGAAACCTAACATAAGTGCTTACGACCCATTACGACCCGTTTAGGTAGCTTATGCTACTTTAACGTGTCGTTTGCGTGAAACGCGTTCGGACCGCCTAACTAGTCCTATGACAAGTATAATATGCCTTAACATGCCTAATATTGTCGCCAAATCAGTTTAGATGTCAAAAGTTTTGTCACATATGTTTATAATGAATTTTGGCATCAAAGGGGTATTTTGGTAATTTACCTAAGGCATATAAACTACCTATCATACAACTACTTAAACGTCGTGACCATAAGGTATAACCTCGGAAGGTTATTCCCTACCTACTATGGTCACCTAATGTATTTGGTTGGATCCTAACGATTGACCAAATGGGTCGGGTTCGAAGGTATAAGCGATTTATTAGATCGCTTACCCTTACGACCCTAGACAACGTGGTAATCAGTAGGCATAGTCACAAGGGACTATAACCATTGTGATTACAATCACATTGCGAAGTTCAAACGAACTTCGCATTGACCATAAACTGGTCAACACAGAAATTCAAACAAAGTTTGACTTTCGGACTCGAAAAGCAATAAAAGAATGAAGGAATACTTACGAAGGGTCCCCGAATGCTAATCTTGATTCAAGTAGCTCAGGTATGAAACAAAGGTTTCAACTTAGAGCTTCTCAAATCAGATTCTAGTGGGTTTTGAAGTTGGGGGATGTGGGTATTTATAGGATTTCCTGAACCGTTAGGATTGTTTCTTGGAAACCGTGATCGAATCTAAGGCGTACACTTGTTGGAATGTTGTGGTGACTAAAAATGGCCCCTCATGAACTGAAAGGGCAAGTGTGGGTGTGTGGTTGGGAGTTTAACAGCTGTAATCTGCTGATTAATTGATCTTATCTGATCTGGGAGCCTGACACGGGCCGCGTAAAGGATAGCCCTGGTTTTACGCGGGCCGCCTGGCCTGACTGGTCAGAAACAAACTTTCGTAAATGACAGTTTCAGTCCCTGTTACGTGTTTAAGCCATTTCCGACATGTTTAAGGCCCGTTAAGCCAACTTTAAGGCCCTAAAATGATGCCTAAACATTGTGGACATGAAACATGCTCAAAAATATGTCGGATGTCAGTTCGTTTGGTCGTACGATCGCGATGTTCGCTTAATTACGACGGAATGCGCATAAGCGTGAAAAACGATCCAAATGACGCGACGGATGGATTTTTCTTATGCCAATCACTAAAATAAAATGTTTTAGTGCTTACATAAATTTTTGGATGTCCGGATGTATTCAGAACGTAAGTTATGCGCGAAAGTGCAAACTTGTGCACTTTTTGGCACTTTTAGTCCCTGAATGACCCAAAAGTTTATTTTAGCACACCGAACCCCTCAAAGCCTATTTCTAAGCTATGTAAAGGATATTTATGGTATGTTTAACTTATGGTCATGTTCCGAAATGTTCGTTACAGTTCAAATTGGCATACTTTCGCAGTTTGTCAAGTTTAGTCCCTGTAAGCGAATTAACTTGTTTTTGCCATACCAAAGCCTTCAAAACTTATTTCTAAGTTATGTAAAGGTTATTTAAGGTATGTTAAGTATATGTTGATGTTCCGGAGTATTTTTCGCATTGAATTGATTACGTTTACGCATCAGTTTGCGTACAACTCTCCAAAAAGCGATATAGAGTTTGAAATTGAATAAAAGTCAAAACATGAAAAATGTAAAACACAACCAAACAAACATTGGGATCAAATAACATTGTTTTATTGATAACTAAACTGTTCACAATGATTACAAGCACAGATGTTACAATTCGTTTGCGCGTTAGGTTAGGCGTTGCGTTACGTATAGTTTGGGTAAAGTATCTAGATTACATTTCAAACCAAAAGTTTCCAAGTTTCATAGATTCCGCCAGTGACAAGGCTCCAGCCTCTCGTTCCACCAAGAATCAAGTTTCACGAGTCTAAGGAGTCAAGCACCAAATAAGTTTTAGGAGTCAAGAATCATAGTTTCTCAAGCATCAAGAATCAAGAGTCCAAGTATCAAGTGTCAAGAATCATAAAGAATCTAGTTTCCATAGTATCAAGTGTCTAGTTTTAAGTATCAAGAGTCAAGTATCTAGATTAAGTATCAAGTCTCATAGTTTAAGTGTCAAGAATCAAGAATCTAAAATAAAGAGTCAAGCATCATAGTATCAACAATTTTCACACCAAAAATATCAAAACATCAACTCCATAAAACCACAGAGACTAAAATTGACAACTTATTAGAAGTTCAGCGACTGTTCTTGCCAAATGCCTAAAGTTCAGGGATGCTGGGCATTACAGTCTCCCCTCCTTCAGGAGATTTCGTCCCCGTAATCTTAGAAGTAGACTGCTCGAAGAGGTGCGAGTACTTGGCCTTCATATCACTTTTGAACTCCCAAGTGAATTAGGCCCCACGCTTTCCTTCCCATCGAACCTTAACAATGGGAATTTTGTTGTACCTCAGACGCTTGACAGTTTGATCCATGATTTCGACCGGTTTCTCCACAAACTGAACAGCTTCGTTTATTTGCAAGTCCTCAAGAGGAACTTGCAATCCTTCGTCGGCTAGGCATTTCCGTAGGTTAGATACGTGGAACACTGGATGCACGTTGTTTAGCTCTTGTGGCAAGTCGAGTTTGTACGCTACCTTGCCAATCCTTTCAAGTATCATGAAAGGACCCACATAGCGAGGAGCAAGCTTTCCCTTCTTTCCGAAACAAACTACTCCCTTCCAGGGAGATACTTTGAGAAGAACTCGGGTACCAATAGCAAATTCCAAAGGCTTCCGCCTATTGTCAGCATAGCTCTTTTGTCTGCTCCTAGCCTTGATCAAGTTATCACGGATCTGAAGAATCTTATCCGTCGTTTCTTGAACAATCTCAGAGCCAGTGAACTGCTTTTCCCCAACCTCATGCCAGCTGAGAGGAGATCGGCATTTTCGCCCATATAACGAAAGGAGCCATCTGAATACTGGAATGGTAGCTATTATTGTACGAGAATTCTATCAATGGTAAATATACATCCCAGTTACCACCAAAGTCGATGACACAAGAACGTAGCATGTCCTCTAGGGTTTGAATAGTGCGCTCGGTCTGTCCATCCGTCTGAGGATGAAAGGTCGTGCTAAGATTCAAGTGCGAACCCATAGCAGACTTGAAGGTTTGCCAAAGACGTGAAGTAAAACGACCATCACGGTCAGAGATTATGTCTAAAGGTACGCCCTTACGGCTTATAATCTCATCAGTATAGACTCGAGCAAGTTTCTCCACTCTGTAATCCTCACGAATAGGAAGAAAGTGAGCGGATTTGGTCAAATGATCTATTATCACCCAGATACTATCATGACCTTTAGAGCTACGGGGTAGCTTAGTAATAAAGTCCATAGCGATACTATCCCATTTCCAAACTGGGATCTTAGGTTGTTCTAAGAGTCCAGAGGGACACTGGTGTTCAGCCTTTACCTTCGAGCAGGTAAGGCAATTAGACACATATACATCAATATCCCTCTTCATGCCAGGCCACCAATAAGTCGTACGCAGATCCTGGTACATATTTTCGGCACCTGGATGGATAGAGTAACGGGATTTGTGAGCCTCGGTCATAATGAGCTCACAGAGATTATCGTGATCTGGCACCCAGATGCGATTCAGATAATACTGCAGACCATCAGATTTAGTTTCGAGTTAATTAACATCAGCGCCAAGCACTTCCTCCAATAGACTTCCTTCATTAGCGGACGAATACTGAGCTTTGTGAATACAAGCATGCAAATCACTAGATATACGAATAGCCTTGACATGAGTCTTATGACTAAGAGCGTCGGCCACTACGTTCGCCTTACCAGGATGGTAGCGAATTTCGCAGTCGTAGTCGTTTAGAAATTCCACCCAACGCCTCTGTCGCATGTTCAGCTCCTTCTGGTCAAAGATGTGTTGAAGGCTCCAATGGTCGGTGAAGACCACACACTTAGTACCATACAGGTAGTGTCGCCAAATCTTTAACGCAAAAATCACCGCACCAAGCTCCAGATCGTGAGTAGTGTAGTTTTTCTCATGCACTTTGAGTTGTCGAGAGGCATAAGCAATAACCTTTTCCCGCTGCATGAGCACACAGCCCAATCCACGGTTCGAGGCATTGCAATATACCACAAAATTGTCATTGCCATCAGGTAGAGTTAAAACAGGAGCATTACACAAAATATTCTTAAGGGTTTGAAAGGAATTCTATTGCTCAGAACCCCAAACAAAAGGTTTCTCCTTTTGGGTTAAAGTAGTAAGAGGAACAGTGATTTTAGAAAAAATTGTGATGAATCGGCGGTAATAACCCGCCAATCCTAGAAAAGAGCGAATCTCGGACACGGATTTAGGCGTACACCAATTCTTCACTGCCTCAATCTTAGAAGGGTCAACATGAATACCCTGACTACTAACAATATGACCTAGAAACTGCACTTCATCAATCCAAAACTCGCACTTAGAAAATTTAGCATATAGGCGTTCACCACGTAGAAGTTCAAGCATAAGACGTAGATGGCGAGCATGATCAGCTTTAGACTTAGAATAAATGAGAATATCATCAATAAAGACTATAACAAAACGATCCAGATAGGGTTTACAAACATGGTTCATAAGGTCCATGAACACTGCAGGTGCGTTGGTCAAGCCAAAAGGCATGACTATGAACTCGTAGTGCCCATATCGAGTACGAAACGCAGTTTTAGGAATATCATCTTCGAGGACATGTAGCTGATGATATCCAGAACGTAGGTCAATTTTAGAGAAACATGACACTCCTTGTAGTTGGTCAAATAGGTCATCAATACGGGGTAAAGGATAACGGTTCTTCACAGTAAGCTTATTCAGTTCATGGTAGTCGATATGCATACGAAACGAACCATCCTTCTTCTTGACAAATAAAACAGGAGCACCCCACAGAGAGGTACTTGGACGAATAAAACCCTTATCGAGTAGTTCTTGTAGTTGGCTGGATAACTCTTGCATCTCGGAAGGTGCAAGACGGTAAGGAGCCCTGGCGACAGGAGTCGCACCAGGTACGAGATCAATACGAAAATCAACAGATCTGGGAGGAGGAAGACCGGGTAGATCCTCAGGAAAGACGTCAGAGAAATCACACACAACTAGAACATCGTTTATGTTCCTCCCCTTGCCCCTTTGTTCCACCACGTGGGCCAAGAAGGCAGGGTTCTGTTTGCGTAAACTTCTGCTCGCTTGTGTGCATGACATCAGCCTTAGTTCCTTCGAAGGTCGGTCTCCATAGACATGTAAAAGATCACCAGATGGAAGAGGAAGACGGACAAGCTTCTCATGATAAACAATCTCGGCATGGTTTTTACGCAACCAGTCCATGCCAATGATGACATCAAAACTTCCCAATCGCATGGGTATAAGATTGATAGAGAAGACGTGATCGTTAAGAATCAAGGAACAATCACGCACGATAGAATTCACGAGAATCGACTTACCATTAGCGACCTCAACAACGAATGGCTCAGGTAACTTGGAGCGTGTACAGTTTACCAAGGACTCAAATTCCATGGACACAAAGCTTTTATCGGCACCAGTATCAAATAGAATTGAAGCATAAAGGTTATTAACAATGAACATACCATCGAAAACGCCATTGTCATTACGAGCCTGATTTGCATTTAGATTGAACGCTCGTCCACGAGCGGCTGGCTGCTGATCCTGGTTCAGCTGAGGACACTGGTTACGGAGGTGGGTAGTATCTCCACACTTGTAGCATGTACGAACAACGTTGACTGGCCTTGGGTTCTGCGGAGGTGCTGGAAGAGCTGCTTGAGCTGGTGGAGCAGGAGCTTGCTGAGCTTGAGGAGCAGGATTAGCTTGATGACAGAAGGGAGCCGTGTGACCATAGCGGTTACAGTTGGTGCACAATCGGCATGCAGAAGTAACAGGATGATGAAAGTTGCATGTCGCACACTTGGGGTAGGGCCCAATGTATTGTTTCTTCACTTCCGGAGCAGCAGGGTTAGCAGCAGCAGTAGCAGTAGCAGGAGCAGGCTTAGTGGTAGAGTTAGCAGCAGGGTTAGCAACAGGGGTAATAACATTACATCCCGAACCCTGAGTTTTTCGTTTCTTATTCCTGCTGCCACTTGGCTGCTGAGTGACTTGATTTGCAGACTTCGAAGGAACAGGGGTAGCAAACTTCTTATCACTCACACGATTGTTGTTGAGACTAACAGCGAGATGGTAGACTTCCTCAATAGTTTCTAGCTGAGCTGCTTCGATGGAATCACGCATAGCAGGAGGTAGGCCATTGATGTACTTGGTTATCATTCGCTTAGGAGTCGAAACCAAGTGGGGAACGATAAGACTTACCTGCTTAAAACGGGTAGTATAAGTCAGATTATCATCACCAATCTGCTTCAAGTGCCAAAACTCTTCTTCAAGCTTCATTTGTTCATGAGGAGGGCAGAACTCGAGCATCATGAGTTCACGCACCTCAGCCCATGGAAGAGCATAGGCTTCTTCATTAGAAAAGATGTTTCTCTCATTCGACCACCACTCCAATGCTCTGCCTTGAAACATTCCAGTCGCACTCCTGGTTTTTAAATGATCTGGGCACTCGCTGTTAATGAAGGTAACTTCGATGCTGTCGAACCACTCAAGCATAACAGTTACCCCATCACTGCCCGTGAAAGGCTTAGGGTTGCAAGAGATGAAATGTTTGTAGTTGAACTTGGCAGGCTTCTGTTTCTCAGCCTTGGAGTCCGCAGAGGATGGCGGAGTGTTTGATCCTTGAAGCTCAGTGACGATTCTTGGCATGACTCGAGCGATCTGATCGGCCATGAAAGACATCATCTTCTTCTGAGACTTCTCTCGGGATCTCCTGAGAGCGTCAGATGTTCTACGAGCAGACATCTATAGATCCAACAGACGGGATCGTATAAGTCTAAGTTCACTAGATCTCACAATATAGATTACACACACGATAGATTTAAGAATCTAGATTGAACCATCACAAAATTCACGACCTTCGCATGGCGCGTTGTACGAAGCTCGGTCAACATGCCAAAAATGCTTATATAAAGGAAGTACCAGCGGCGTATCCACCACGCTTCGGGCACATCGCCTTACCCTGTACTCGGTGTCATGTTACGTGTCGCAATTACCACACATAACAATTTACTCATCATCATCATCATCATCATATATCATAGATTGACAGATAGTTTCGCATAGATTGCTCAAATAGATTACATAGATTAGCTTGGCAGTTCACCATAGATTAACTCAAAATATTAACATAGGTTAACTCAGCAGGTTAACAGAAAAGATCAACATATAACATGCTAGAGCACACATTAGTTCTCACGTAGTTTCCCCTATGCTGTACGAATAGCTTTAGAGCTCGCGTAGATTACATAGACTTTTATAGATTTCGCAAGTAGAATTTTCATAGATTACATAGTCTGCTTATAGATTGCATAGGCTTCCTATAGATTGCATAAACATTTCGTATGTAACATCTGTGCTTGTAATCATTGTGAACAGTTCTATTATCAATAAAACAATGTTATTTGATCCCAATGTTTGTTTGGTTGTGTTTTACATTTTTCATGTTTTGACTTTTATTCAATTTCAAACTCTACATCGCTTTCTGGAGAGTTATACGCAAACTGGTGCGTAAACGTAACCAGTTTAATGCGAAAAATACTCCGGAACATCAACATATACTTAACATACCTTAAATAACCTTTACATAACTTAGAAATAAGTTTTGAAGGCTTTGGTATGGCAAGAACAAGTTAATTCGCTTACAGGGACTAAACTTGACAAACTGCGAAAGTATGCCAATTTGAACTGTAACGAACATTCCGGAGCATGACCATAAGTTAAACATACCATAAATATCCTTTACATAGCTTAGAAATAGGCTTTGAGGGGTTCGGTGTGCTAAAATAAACTTATGGGTCTTTCAGGGACTAAAAGCGTCAAAAAGTGCGCAAGTTTGCACTTTCGCACATAACTTACGTTCTGAATACACCCGGACATCTAAAAATTTATGTAAGCACTAAAATATTTTATTTTAGTGTTTGGCTTGAGAAAAATCCATTCGTCGCGTCATTTGGATCGTTTTTCGCGCTTATGCGCATTCCGTCGTAATTAAGCGATCATCGTGATCGTACGACCAAACGAACCAACGTCCGGCATATTTTTGAGCATGTTTCATGTCCAAAATGTTTAGGCATCATTTTAGGGCCTTAAAGTTGGCTTTACGGGCCTTAGAAGTGTCGGAAATGGCCTTAAACACCAACAGGGACCTAAACTGTCAATTCAGCAAAGTTTATTCTGATCAGACAGGCCAGGCGGCCCGCGTAAGGTCTGTGTGTATCTTTACGCGGCCTGCGTCAGGCTCCCGGATCAGATAAGATCAAATAATCAGCAGATTACAGTTGTTAAACTCCCATCCACACACTCACACTTGCCCTTTCAGTTCATGAGAGGCCATTTTTAGTTACCACAACTTTCCAACAAGTGTAAGCACGAGATTCGATCATGTTTTCCAAGAAACAATCCTAACGGTTCGGGAAATCCTATAAATACCCAACCCACTTCACTTCAAAACCCACTAGAATCTGATTTGAGGAGCTCTAAGTTGAAACCTTTGTTTCATACCTGAGCTACTTGAATCACGATTAGCATTCGAGGACCCTTCGTAAGTATTCCTTCGTTCTTTTATTGCTTTTCGAGTCCGAAAGTCAAAATTTGTTTGACTTTCTGCGTTGACCAGTTTATGGTCAATGCGAAGTTCGTTTGAACTTCGCAACGTGATTGTAATCACGATGGTTATAGTCCCTTGTGACTATGCCTACTGATTACCACGTTGTCTAGGGTCGTAAGGGTAAGCGATCTAATAAATCGCTTATACCTTCGAACCCGACCCATTTGGTCGATCATTAGGATCCGACCAAATACATTTGGTAACCATAGTATATAGGGAATAACCTTCTGAGGTTATACCTTATGGTTACGACGTTTAAGTAGTTGTATGATAGGCAGTTTATATGCCTTAGTTAAATTACCAAAATACCCCTTTGAAGCCAAAATTCATTATAAACATATGTGACATAACTTTTGACATCTAAACTGATTTGGCGACAATATTAGGCATGTTAAGGCATATTCTACTTGTCATAGGACTAGTTAGGCGGTCCGAACGCATTTCACGCGAACGACGCGTTAAAGTAGCATAAGCTACCTAAACGGGTCGTAATGGGTCGTAAGCACTTAGGTTAGGTTTCATTTAGTATGTAGGCTTTGTTAAACCATATTACATGAGTCTCCATACTCATTTGGTTTACGAACCCTCATACTATCTAAATCCTTCGATTTAGGTCCGGTTTGTTAACATAGTTACCTATATTAGGTGCCGTTTGATTCCAAGATCTCTAGCATTGCTTGGTGGTTATCTTAGGAATTCTGAGCAATCTCAAGTGAGTACATAGACCCCTCTTTTACTGTTTTCCAAACTCTTTTGGGGTGAAACACATGTGCCTACTTGTTACTTTCATGCTTTCCATGTTTTCACATCATATACCTGCTATGTTCATTAGTACATTTATAGTACATGATTTCATTGTGTTCATGCTACGTATGTCCATTGTGTGCATACTTAGTACATTGTTTTACATTACATTTCATGCTATGTATGCCCATTGTGTGCATACTTAGTACAGTTGTTTTCATCACATGCTTACATTTTGGTATGACATTTGGGTTGTTTACAAGGGAACAATACATTCATTAACATTAGCTATGCCGTTCGTTAGTAGGTAGTGGTACCATAGGAATTGACAACTCCCGTTCCGGACATCCTGGGTAGGTTTGGATGAAAGGAATGACCGAATTCGATACACATAACTTAGATAAACCTTTAATTTGTTTAAGGGTTTATCACCACAGTCTCAAGGCTTGGATGTATGCATTTTCACAATACCGCATAAATGTTTGTATCAGTATAGCATACATTTGTTCCACAAAACATAACTTTGATTTAAACCATGTTTTACTTCAATACATTGTTTTTGTGCATTTTACATATGGTTTAGTTGATATATTTCACTTACCATACATGATATTTTTGGGTACACATTACATGATCTACATTAAACATAAACATTTTGACATTGATATACACATTTAGTGGTTTACATTGGACATAGACATTTCGATATGGTTTACACATTAACACATGACAATTCATTTATACATAAACAATTTACATTGATGGTTGGTTTGAGTAAGTGGTTTGAGTAACGAGGCATGTGTAATATGATACAAGCATGGTGGATACGCCGCTGGTACTTCCTATAGATAAGTGTTTGTATGATATTACATGTCGTAGCGTTACTTAAATCATTTCAATATTTGACATATTACGTTTTACATAAACAACTTATTTTCACAAGACATTGATTTACAAAACAACTTATCTTATACAAACTCATATTACTTGGTTATTCATTTAACCTTACATTATTCTCTTATTTATATATATCATCGCTTTTTGAATGATTTACAAAACAAAACAATTTACAAGGTTCATGACTGACTTTTGTTAAACAACTTCTTCTAAACTCATAAGTCATGAATCCTCTTTTCACAAATCCTATGTATCTCACAGGCATTTTTATGCTGACGTACCTATTTTCACATGTGTTTTCAGGAGCTATTGCGTATGATGATGATCATGACACTTGGGCGGACCTGTGCCTTAGAGACTAAAAATGAAGATAGACTAGTTTAATTATGTTACGAACTCTTTGTTTCCTGTTTAAGACAATATAACACTCTTGTTTAATAAATAAAATATAACTTTGTATGCCATGGTTGTGAAACAATAATTCTGTTACAACACCCCCCGACGTTTCCGCCACGTTTTGTATGTTATACGTGGTCGGGGTGTGACATCGTAGATTACATAGACTTTCCACACAGGTCTGCAAACACTAATCTCGTATGGCACTTGGTACGAAAGTTGGTAACATGCCGGAATCACTTATATATAGGAAGTACCAGCGGCGTATTCACTACGCTTCGGACATGCCACTTCTGTCTCATACTTCCACGTCATCTTAGTGTTTCATACCCACAACAACACATCATATCACCATAGTCAATCAAGATTACCGCATAGATTACTCATAGAATAAGGCTTCATAAATTTAGTTCGATCTGAGATTAGAATTAACGTTTTAGATTGTGGACAACGTGCAAATTTGGGTAAAAATATTTCAAAACAAACAAAGAATCATGTTCAAAGCTTCATAGATAAAACCACATTTATAGGAAAACGATATAACATAAAAGCAAGACATGCTTATAAAACACAGGATTGTTCCGGGTAGAGGAACGGCGACTAACCAAAGTGATTTGAACCCCTTTCGAATTGAGGTATCGTGTCCCGACTTACTTAGAAAACACGTCATCGATGTTAGGCCTACGATATTCATCCTTTTGGTCAGTTCACGTACTCAATTGATTGGTAGTCACGAGACCTTGGCGAGACATAAAATCATAAAGGAATGGGACTAGCTATCAAGGTCTGAGTTTCACCTCTAACTTGACAACATCGTACCCTAAATGGTGTTGGTACTTATCTGCAGATAAGGCCTACTAGAATAATATAGAGATTTCCCATCAAGGTTCGGATGTCACTCCTATCCTGTGGGCAAATCTCGTGCAAAATATAAACACTGTGTAACAGTGTTTTCATAGTATAAAGTGTACATTGTATCAACCTTAGGAAAGGCATGTAAGTTCAATAGGAACATGAGCTGCTAGGAAGCAGATACGGTAGAATGCATAAGTCTTAAACAACAAGTAAGAATCAAGTTCCTAAAACTATAGACTAGGGCAAGTATTCCTACTTATCCTCATTCCCTATAGTTATGGCTCTGATACCAATCTGTCACACCCCAACCGATGGCGGAAACATCGGGGTGCGACCACTAAGCGTTCAGATTGCTCATGAGATTCCATAATACTATTTGTTTCAATAGAAATTAGATCAAATTCATCATGACATTGTCTAAAGCAAACACGATCCACACAAGTATCGAATACAGACCAAGACACATATTGTTCACATTGTTCAAAAGATTCTAAGTTAACTAGGTGACGTTTCTAAGCATCTCCTAGCTGAATTCCATGCACTTCCAAGCATCCTATCAGCCTGCAACATGTATTAAAATATCAATACAAAAGTATTAGCGAGTATACAAGTTTAATATTAGAATGATAGATTAAAACAACTCATATCCTTAGTGTAAACAATAAATTAGTTTCAGCCGTGCTAGTGTCGCAGTCCACGCAGTGATAGCCCAAGTATCCCGATGCTTTAGCATTTACCCAAGACTCAAGGTAAACTAGAATCATCCTAACAATACCCCCTGACAATAATGGGAGAGGTGCATCTCCTATAGCGCTACTATTGTTAAGGCGGAACTACACACTCTATATTAAACGTCACATAGCACAAAGAGTCAAGAATCAAGAATCACAAGTTTCACATAGGATAGAGTATAAGTTTCAAGATTCAAGTTTAAGTTTCATAGAATACATGTTACACCCCAAAAGTTTAAAGTAAAAGGGGATCGAGTATACTCACAGTGATTGCTTAAACAGTCGCAACTGTTATTGGATCAAAGGGAGCTCTTTTTAGAACTAGCCTGATTAGATTACAAAAGGATAAGGGTCGAGTAGAGTAACGAGGTTGAAATAAAGTGTTAAACCAGTCATCGGATCGGCTGGCTCTCCGATCGGATGGCTGTCCGGTCGGATGGTCAGTCGGTCGGATGACCCTTGTGTGCGCGAGGTGATAATGGCTGCCCAATCGGATGGCCATCCGATCGGGTTGCCACTCGTTCGGGAGAGACTCACATGAAAGGGACCAGGGTGGCTTGTCCGATCGGATGGTAATCCGATCGGATTACCACTCGATCCGAGTACAGGTAAACTGAACATACCAACCAGATGGCTGTTAGATCGGACTGCTGTCCGATCGGGTTACCATTTGATTCGTCTTCCCTGTTTTGATTGTTTACCAACAGTTTGAATGTTTCAAGGCAATTAGGCAAGTGTCACCTGATAGGGTGGCTGTCCGATCAGATTGCTGTCCGATCGGGTTGCCGTTCGATCGGGCGACGCTTTTTCTTGTTTATCATTTTGTAAAATCTCTAGTTTCTAACTTAAAAGTGACGGCACGACACGTATTTTGACAACAGTAACCTCGTTAGCACAAGGCCGTCCTGATCGGGTGGGAATCACCCCTGTCCAATCAGCCGCATGTCCTTAAAGAAATTATGTCGGGATCCGTCTCATGCTCGTCTTCCCCGGTATGACTCAGATCCAAGCCGACTTTAGACTATGCATCAAGTCCACAGCCAGTTTAGATCCGGTTTCTACCAAGATAAGGCAAAAGTTGATGAAAGATGAAAAATAACCCAAATTTTATATGAAAAGTATAGATTAGTGTAAAAACGCATGAATCAACTTAGATCTGAGCTAGATCTTGCTCAGAATGACGTCACCTGGTAGTTCGTACAAACCTCCATGATGACATCACCCTCAAGAACTCAGATCCGAGAGATTTCATGGTGAAAAGTGTGATTTCAAGTGAGAATCACGTAGAGAATGTTGTGTAGATCAAGAAAGTACAAGAATCTAGCCTAAAACGTAACGAAATCAGCGAGAAAAGGAAGAAAATTAAAAGTGCCTGTGTTTGGTCGAACAGAGCTGTCATATCACTCAAAACGGTGATGTGACAGGCCTATTTATAGGAAGGGAGTTAAGTGGGGGTGGCATAAGGCGGATAGGGTGGTCACCCGTTCAGGTAGTCATCCGATCGGATGGTCATCCGATCGGGTGGTCATTCGATCGGACGACCACTCCGGCCATTCCAACTTTCCGCGTTCCCGATTTTGATTCGTTTGCGTGTTAGGTTAGGCGTTATGTTACGTATAGTTTGGGTAAAGTATCTAGATTACATCTCAAACCAAAAGTTTCCAAGTTTCATAGATTCCGCCAGTGACAAGGCTCCAGCCTCTCGTTTCACCAAGAATCAAGTTTCACGAGTCTAAGGAGTCAAGCACCAAATAAGTTTTAGGAGTCAAGAATCATAGTTTCTCAAGCATCAAGAATCAAGAGTCAAAGTATCAAGTGTTAAGAATCATAAAGAATCTAGTTTCCATAGTATCAAGAATCAAGTGTCTAGTTTTAAGTATCAAGAGTCAAGTATCTAGATTAAGTATCAAGTGTCATAGTTTAAGTGTCAAGAATCAAGCATCTAGAATAAAGAGTCAAGCATCATAGTATCAACAATTTTCACACCAAAAATATCAAAACATCACCTCCATGAAACCACAGAGACTAAAATTGACAAGTTATTAGAAGTTCAGGGACTGTTCTTGCCAAATGCCTAAAGTTCAGGGACACTGGGCGTTACAAGAAAAGTAGTTTGTATCCCTCACAAAGAAATAGCGTTGTTTTTAGTTCCGTTTCCCAACCACCGGGAATGCATGCTTTAAAAGTTGTGAACTCACCTTGGGTTTCTCGGCAGACAATTTACTTGGTCAAGCACGCAGGTCACCACATCCTAACATGGTTACCAGTATGGGTCAGGCTCGGGTACAAACAAGTCATGTATATCTTACACGTATCTAACACATAGCATGCATAACACACCATTATCCACTAAGTTATAAAGCCCATTTAAACGGTCAAATAGTAACAGTTTACACAAAGCCCACATATGATCATGCAACCCAAACATGACATCACATTATGTGGCCCAATAACTGAGTTAAGCAGTCAAGTCGAAGCCAGGCGGTCTCGACTCGAGACTAAGAGATCTCGAGTCGCAACCATGGGATCCCGAGTTGAAATCAAAGCAATCCCGAGTTGTACACTTCCGGTTCGAAATCCTGAGGTCTCGAGTCAGGGCTGAGTTGAGACCAGGCGGTCTCGAGCCGCAACCATGTCGGTCTCGAGTCCTGAAGTGCGTGTTGGCTGGTTTCGATTAGTCACTTTAGTGGTTGCGAGTCACAATATTGCGGTCTCGACTCGCTCACCTGATGATGGGATCCTTCTAGAATATCTGCCAGCATTTTGTACTATCCAATGGAATTGCATAATCATGATTTTATGTACTGACCAATCAAATTGCACTAACATGTTTCCAATATTCAACACTGATCAAAATGGATCAAACATAGCATTTTTCAAATATCCAACACACATTCATCACACATTCAACACATATTCATGTAGTTCATCCTTTGCAAGCACGTTCATTCAAGCCAACATAAACCCAAATCAAAACACAAATCAGTCATCATCATCGGCCCTATATCTAGCACATAATCACCGGTTCAACATCAGATCTATGTATTTGCTATAGCAACCTTGCATACCATCTTTAAACAACTTTATCATTCAATTCATAACTAATACCAAGGACTATCATTTACTAAACAAATTTGTGTTCAACACTTAACATACAATTGTCAGTTTATCTCTTTTACCCCTAGACAAGCACTTACATCATTTGACCATTTTAACCCACTAAATCATGCAAAGATACATTTAAGCCAAGCATGTATATTATACATCAACTAAGCATTACTATAATGTATTGTCATCTAGTAGTTACGGGACACTAACCGGATGATGCTCGAGTGTGGGGATGGTGCGGAAATCAGCCGAGAGACACTTCCTAGCGAAGGATGATAGCTAAGATGAGAGCTTTTAGCTGATTTGGTTGGATCCAAGAGAAGAGGAGGGGATGTTGTTGCTAGGGTTTTAGTGAGAGAAGGTAGGAGAGTGAGGGAATGAGTGTGAGGGAATGTTTGGGGATTTGATGCAAATGATGGTTGCCAAAAGTGGCAAGGACGGCCACCATCATGGGTTTTATACCCGTTCCAAGTTGGTGCACCCTAATGGGTTTCCGAATGGGCTTGGTAGATACGCGACCAACTGCTTCGGGTCACTCGAGACCACCTGGTCTCGAGTAGAGACCTTGCAGTCTCGGTTCCTATCTATGCATACATCTATATATATCTGTATAATAGTACACGTAATGCAATAAGGAGATCACACAATGCACATCAAATAATAACGGTTCCTCACTTAATATTATATATGTTCACGTAACACTAATACAAGAAGAAGGTTACTCAGGAGAACCTAGAGTGTCACATTATCCCCATGTTTTAAGAACTTTCGTCCTGAAAGTTAAAGCGCAGCCACTGGCAAGCTGGTGTGTGAGAGAATGTTTCAACGAGGTGTCACATCAACCCCCCGTTAGTTTGGAATTTCATCCCGAAATTCCGTTGTAGCTTCAGTGCTGGGAGTTTCGTTTGCAAACAACTGGGGATACTTGCACTTCATCTGGTCTTCCCGTTCCCAGGTAAACTCTGGGCCACGGCGCGAGTTCCAACGAACTCGTATGATAGGTATCTGGCTACGTTTGAGGGTTTTGACTTCTCGGTCCGTGATCTCGATCGGTTCCTCAATAAAGTGTAGCTGATCGTCAATACTTAGCTCCTTGAAAGGAATGATGAATGTTTCATCTGACAGACACTTCTTTAGATTTGACACGTGAAAGACGTTGTGCACCGCACTAAGTTCTTCAGGCAGATTCAATCTGTAAGCAACCTTACCGATCCTTTCAGTAATTTCAAATGGTCCGACGTATTGCGGATTAAGCTTGCCCCGTTTACCAAAATGAACCACAACCTTATTGATCTTGGCAATCTTTTCCGTTGTCTCGACTACAAGTTTCGGGCAAGTAATTTGGCTTTCGCTAACTTCTGCCCAACACAGAGGTGATCGACATTTACGACCGTACAATGCCTCAAAGGGTGCTGCCTAAATGCTGGTGTGGTAGCTGTTGTTATAAGAGAACTCTACCAGAGGTAGGTGTCGTTCCCACCCGTTTCCAAACTCAATGACATATGCTCTCATCATGTCTTCAAGTGTTTGGATGGTGCGCTCAGTTTGACCATCGGTTTGCGGGTGGTAGGCAGTGCTCATGTTTAGACGTGAGCCAAAATATCTATGCGTAGCTTGCCATAACTCGGATGTAAAGCGTGGGTCATGATCAGAAATGATTGAGATTGGCACCCCGTGCCTAGCCACTATTTCCTTCAAGTAGATAGTAGCGAGTTTCGAATACTTATCTGTTTCCTTAATCGCGAGGAAGTGCGCAAACTTAGTTAGGCGGTCCACGATGACCCAAATGGTATCGTTTCCGCTTTGGGACCTTGGTAAGCCTGTAACGAAATCCATGGAAATTTTCTCCCATTTCTATGTTGGCAGTTCTAGCTGCTGCAACAAGCCTGATGGCTTCTGATATTCGACCTTGACCCTAGCACAGGTCAAGCATTTGCTAACATACTTAGCAATAATGACTTTCATGTTAGGCCACCAATACAGAGTCTTGAGGCCGTGATACATTTTATCGGCGCCAGGATGTATCGAGTAGTGAGATTTGTGTGCTTCATCCATCACAAGTTCTCGAAGATTTCCATAAAACGAGACCCAAATGCGGTTCGCAACATAATGAATACCGTCGTCCTTGAGTTCCAATCGTTTCTCCATGCCCCGTAGGGATTCAGCTAGGAGATTTTCTATCTTAAGTGCCTCAACTTGGGCATTGCGGATTTGACTAGGGAGGTTCGAGTGGATAGTGAGCTGTAATGCACGGACACGCTTAGGTTTGGTTTCCTTCCTGCTAAGGGTTTCGGCCACAACATTAGCTTTTCCTGGATGGTACTTGATCGCACATTTGTAGTCATTAAGGAGTTCTACCCATCTACGTTGCCTCATGTTCAACTCTTTCTGATCCAGAATATGCTGGAGACTCTTGTGATCGGTGTAAATTGTGCACTTGGTACCGTACAACTAATGTCTCTAAATCTTGAGTGCGAACACAACTGCTCCGAGTTCTAAGTCATGCGTCGTGTAGTTCCATTTGTGAATCTTAAGTTGTCGAGAGGCGTAGGCGATAACTTTCTCGCGTTGCATCAACACGCAACCTAGTCCATGAATAGACGCGTCGCAATAGACCACAAAGTCATCGGTACCTTCAGGTAACGAAAGAATAGGAGCACTACAAAGATTCTCCTTTAGCTTCTGAAAAGCAGACTCCTGAGCCTCATTCCACTTGTAGGTAATACCTTTCTGGGTGAGGGTCGTGAGTGGTTGAGCGATCTTTGAATATACCTTGATGAATCTACGATAGTACCCTGCCAATCCCAAGAATTGGCGAACTTCGGTCGGAGTCTTCGATGTGGGCCAATTCCTTATGGAGTCGAACTTAGTGGGATCGACGTGAATCCCATCCTGGTTGACTACGTGCCCAAGGAAATGTACTTCTCGAAGCCAGAAGTCACATTTCAAGAACTTGGCGTACAGTTGCTCGTTGCGAAGGACCTAGAGAATAAGACACAGGTGTTGTTCATTGTCACACCCCGACCGCGTTAAAACAACAAACAGCGGCGGAAACATCGGGGAGTGTCGTAACAGAATCATTGTTTCACAACACATGGATTGAAGTTTTGTTTTACTAAATTAAGTTTATTACAATGTCTTGAAATCAAAAGCAAAACATGAACAAATTGTCTTTTATTGTTATTGAGTCACTAAGGCCTCGTCCACTCCTATGTGAGCGTGCGTCATAGTCGTCATCAAACAATCATCAAACTATGGTACCTGAAACATATGTGAAAATACGTCAGCATAAAAATGTCGGCGAGTACATAGGTTTTGTGACTATGTTAGATTCATGGCTCTGTGTTCATATTGCAATACCTCGTCCAACTATGAGAGTTGTCGAGTGTGTACCTTGGAAACAAAAGAGTTTGATATTGCAGTATGTTTCTATCAACTTTTACAAGTTGATATATGTTTAAACCAAAACCATTGTAGCCATGAATCATAACTGAAAACATTTGTCTTTGTAAACCAAATTGTAAATCGTTCTCGTAATAAAACTCGTATGGTTTATATCGTTAAGAAAACCATGTAGTGTAACTTCGTTTTGATAGCATTCGTCCAAGTGATCTAGATAACGCAACGACATGTAATGTGTTAAAAGCACTTATATATAGGAAGTACCAGCGGCGTATCCACCATGCTTTTATCACATTGCACCCGCCCCGCTACCTAATCACTCACCATAACCCAATCATTCAATAGTTCAAATAGTCCCCAATCGTTCAAATAGTTCACATAGTTCGAATAGTTCCAATGGTTCAATAGTTCAATAGTTCAACTAGTTCACATAGATCAAGTAGTTCCAATGGTTCAATAGTTCAACTAGTTCACATAGATCAGATAGTTCCAATGGTTCAAATAGTTCACATCGTTCAATAGTTCCAGTGGTTCGTGTTTAAGTTGTGAAAACTAACTTTTGGTCGTTTCATTGAATACATTCAAACCTGTGTGACTCGTCCTAATCGTTCAACTTGTATTAACAAACCACCAAAGGGTAAGTTAATAATCATCAGGTTCTGTCGTTACCCACATTACCCCCATAACCATGGTGAAAGTCCGATAACGGGATTTGTCAGATCCTATGGTAACATAATATCCTATGGTACCATAACGTACTACTAGTCGGCTTAAAAATAGTTAATGAATGTCATTCAACTGTCTTTCGACCAACGCCCCAATAAGTTTGTTCAAATAATTGAAATCATTGTGTTTAATATAAACCATAGCATTCGTTTAGAAATCTCGAAATCGTTTAGCACATATGAATCACCCCAAAACGTTTGAAAGCGGTAAAAGAGGGGAACTATGTACTCACATCGAAGTGCAAAGTATCCTTGATTAAATGAAGTAGCAAAGCTCGAGTAAACCAAGGAATTCAAGTAGCACCTAGTAATCGAATCGCTAGTTAATAAATCGACACCTAAATCAGAGGATCGGGTAGAATGAGGTATTTTAAACCAAATGAGTATTGGAACTCATGTGATATGGTTTAACAAAGCCTAAATTCTAAATCGGAACATATCCTAAGTGCTTTTGACCCGTTACGACCCATTAAGGTAGCTTACACTACTTTAACGCGTCGTTCGCGCAAATGCGCGTTCGAGACGCCTAACTAGTCCTATGACAAGTATATATGCCCTAACATGATTAAATATGTTGCATAATCAGTTTAAATGGCAAAATTTAAGTTACATATACTTAAAATCTGATTATGCATGAAAAGGGCATTTTGGTCATTTTCCTAAGGCATATAAACTACATATCATACAACTAATTAAACTAAGTGACCATAAGGTATAACCTCGGAAGGTTATTCCCTATACAACTGTGGTCACTAAATATGCTTGGTCGGATCCTAACGATCGACCAAACGGGTCGGGTTCGAAAGTCTAAGCGGTTGTTAAGACCGCTTGACTTACGACCCTAAACAAGCACTAGACTAAAAGTGACGAGTTAAACATGTAAAAACATGTTTAACTAGGTTAGAAAATAGGTTTGATATCAAAACAAAGTGTTTTGATACCCAAAAATAGCTTCGTTGCAAAATACGCATAAACACGTATTTTGACCGAAACTTTGACTAGTCACTTCGACTAATCAACGTGGTAATCAGTAGGTATAGTCACAAGGGACTATAACCACGTTGCAAAGTTTAAATCGCTCACGTTGCAAAGTTTAAACGAACTTTGTGTTGACCAAATTCATGGTCAAAGCAGAAAGTCAAACACTGTTTGACTTTCATGCTTGAAAATCAATAAAAGCATGAAAGAAGCTTACAAAAGGTCCAAGCAATGAAGATTTGAACTCAAAATTCTCATGTATGAAGCTTCACAAGTGAGAGCTTCAACTTAGAGAATAATTGAGATCAAATTGTGAGGAATGAAGTGAAGAACCCACTTCTATTTATAGTAAGCTTGGATTAACAAGATCATGACAAGTGTTTTTGCAAGAATCAAGGTTCAATCCTAGTCATACACTTGTGGAACATGGTTTTGTATACAATGGGAGCTCCAAAACTAGTTGATAGTATTGAGAAAGTTGCATAAAAGACCCTCAAGTTCAAACTAGTTGCTGAAAACTGAATTTTTGTCAACATGAAGGGCTCGCATGCCGCCACAGCAACACCCTATTGTTGTGGAGCGACGCCACCACTCCCCAGGTCCAGAATGTTTCAAAAAATGGCAAAAATGGTCCCTGCAGCATGTTTAAGCCATTTTCAACGCGTTTAAACCACGTTAACCAATTTTCAAGGCTCTACAAGGATGTTAAAGCATAGGGGACTTGAAACATGCTTGAAAATATCTCGGATGTCGGTTCGTTTGGTCGTACGGTCACGTTATTCGGTTAATTACGACGTAACACGAACGGACGCGAAAAATGATCCAAATTACGCGACGAATGGTATTTTTGCATTCCAATCACTAAAATAAAATACTTTAATGATTACAAAAATTTTTGGATGTTCGGATATGTTCAGAACGTGAGATATGCGCGTAAATGCAAACTTATGCACTTTTTGACGCTTTTAGTCCTTGTTGATCAAATAAGTTTATTTTTGCTCACCAAACCCCTCAAAGCCTATTTCTAAGCTATGTAAAGGATATTTAGGGAATGTTTAACTTATGATCATGTTCCGGAATATTCGTTACCGCACAAATCGGCATAGTTTCACAGTTTGACACAAATAGTCCATGCGACCGAATAAACTTGTTTTCGACACACCAAACCCTCCAAAACTTATTTCTAAGTTATGTAAAGGTTATTTAAGGTATGTTAAGCCTATGTCACTGTTCTGGAGTGTTTTTCGTGTTAAACTGATTACGTTTATGCATCAGTTCGCGTATAACTTTCCAGAAAGCGATTTAAAGCTCGAAATTGAACAAGAATTGACATGTGCAAATGATACACATATTTATACAAATCCCAAGTATGAAACACAATATTTCATTGGTTTTGTATTCATATGATGGTCAAAGAGGCACAGATGTCACAGTCTCCCCTACTTTAGGAAATTTCGTCCCGAAATTTATTCGTAGGAGTCTGTTTGTAACATTGTGTTAAACTACTGTCTTGCACAGAATCTAGGGTGCTATCTACTTGCATAGAGTAACCCATCCAAGATTTCCATGTAAGGCATAACTTTGTTGTTCCCAAATGGATGCTTCCTCAGATAATGCGGGAAGTGGGAATGAGAGATTTGATTAAATGATAGTATCAAACTAATCAGTAGTTCTGTAGGTATCCCTTAAGAATCTAACTATTAAGATAGAAGATCTTGTAAGGATTTGTATTTCATTTCTCCAGTGGGCATTCTTCAGAAGCGAGAATGAATGGATGATTCACTTTCTCTAATGGGTTCTTCGTCAGATGTGGAAATGAAATACGAATAAGTTATTAATTTCCAATGGATATTTCTTCAAAAGCGGAAATGAATGGATAATTCAATTTCTCCAATGGATACTTTTATCAGAAACGGAAATGAAAGAATGTATAAGCTGTTCATTGCTCAATGGTTATTTCTTTAGAAGCTAAAATGAATGGATGATTCATTCTCCTCGGTGGATACTTCGCCAGAAGTAGAAATGAAGGATTGCTAAATAAGCTATTCATTTCCCCGATGGATATTTCTTCAGATGCGAAAATGAATGGATGATTCATTTTTCCTCAGTGGATACTTCGTCAGAAGTGGAAACGAAAGAATCGATACAGGATTATTCATTCCCCAATGGATATTTCTTCAGAAGCGAAAATGAATGGAAAATTCATTTTCCTCAGTGGATACTTCATCAGAAGTGGAATGAATCTAATCATTTTCCTCAGTGGATATTTCTTTAAAAGTGAAAATGAATGGATGACTCATTTTCCTCGGTGGATACTTTATCAGAAACGAAAATGACAAAATTAATGTAGGATTATTCATTCCCTCAGTGGATATTTCTTTAGAAGCGAAAAAGAATGATCAATTCTTTTTCCTCAGTGGATACTTCACCAGAAACGGAATGAATTTATTCATTTTCCTCAGTGGATATTTCTTCAGAAGCGAAAATGGACAGATAGTTCATTTTCCTCAGTGGATACTTCATCGGAACGAAAATGAATTTGTTCATTTTCCTCAGTGGATATTTCTCAGAAGCGAAAATGAATGGATAATTCATTTTCCTCAGAGGATACTTCATAAGAAATGAAAATCAACACGGTTCAGGAATAGATTATTCATTTCCCTTAGTGGATATCTCTTTCAGATGTGAAAGCTAGTTCATATTTCCTCATTGGGTACTTCATCAGAAACGGAAATGAATATAGTTAACTTTTGTTCCTTGTTTAAGTTGATACATGACAAAACTTGATGTGGTTTCTGTGTACTGAATTCCATAATTATGTATGCATCCATAATTACGTAATTCCTTGCACAGTCTGCACAGTTCATTTTATAATGTGTAGGGGATAGAATCAGTCGAACACATAACACGTAAGCACATAATAGTCACACAATTGTTCACTTGGTTATCAATTCGTTACTAGTTTGTTATTAACTTGTCGATGAATGGTACACGTGTATTCAAATTACACCAGGAATCCAATCAATGGACTACAACTAGCACTTTAAACATCCTCAAGAATCTATCTATAAAGATAGGATGATCTTATAAGGATTCGATTTCGTTCACAATGAATCGTAACATTCACATTAAAGCACACAAAGAATCCAATTAAGGACTTTGATTTTGCGCCTTAAACATCCACAAGGATCTAACTATGAAGAAGATCCTATAAGGATTTGGGAATTCGTAGTGAAAAATGTTTAAGAATCTTGTACTAAGTATGTTAAGACCATATACAAAGTATAGTGTTTATGAAATCAAGGTGCTAGATATGCTAAGACAGCATATGAAGCAAATGGATCCTTGAATTTATTGTGCTAAGCATGCTATGTCAGCATACGAAGCAGGGTGTTCTTGAAAATCGCGTACCACGTATGCTAAGACAACATACGGGCAGTTTATTTTTTGAAAGCTATGCATGGAATTGTTAAAAATATGTTTTTGAAAACCTTTTTGTAATGTTTATGAAATCATGTACTAGGTATCATAGGAAAAATATGTTTATAAAATGATTTAAAACCATGTGAGATGATTTTGAAAACATGTATGAGGTTTTTGAAAACATGCATAATCTTTTGAAATCATATGCTGTGTGAATATCATGAAATCAGGAAGATATGATATGTATATCGCGTAAGACTAATTAAGGACTCACAGAAGTACCCTTGGATATCCAAATAAAGATTTAAAGCGGTACTTTAGATATTCATTCAGAGTTGTAACTTGCACCTCATACTTCGTTTCTTAGAAGAAACGAGTACTTAGGATTTTTCGTTGGAGATTGCGAATGATCATAAAAATGGAAGAACTACGAGAGTAGTTTGTCTTGCAAGGAACACGGTTCCTTGGTGTTGGCATCGTAGGGGATATGTCGTTCATACATGTAACCACACTTGTTTTCATACATCGAAATGCAAATAAATGTTTATTTATAAACCAAAATAAGTTGTTTCATAGACTAGGATAACAAGAGAAAGTAATACATAAAGTTCGATCGTTTCTAAATAGCATCGTCTTCCAGTCAGTCGAATGCTCATCCACGAGCTGGATTTGCATTAGCAAGCCTTGGGTAATTGTTTCGAAAATGGCCCATCTCGCCACAATTGTAGCAAGAACCTGGTGGAAAACGAGCTTGAGCAGGGTTATTGTCGACTTGATTTTGTGCAGTTACAGCTCGGCAAACCCTAGCTGTATGACCAACAAGTCCACAATTTAGGCATTTGCGGCATTGCATATTAGCATGATGATGAAGGTTACACTGGTTGCACAAAGGTACGGTTCCGTTGTATGGCTTCTTAGCAGAGGGTTGAGCAGCCTGATTGTTTTGAGCATCCACGAAGAAGTTCTGAGAAGCCTTACGCTTCTTTGACTTCTTGGAGGATTCAGTCTGCTTATCCTTCGGTTTCGTTTCATCGGTTGGTTTCTTGTCGCCCTTTCAGAAAAGTTTACCCTTCTTGATCTGAGATTCTGTCAGGGTAGCGGATAGCTCAATGGCCTGTCTAAATGTGGTAGGGTTGCTACCAGTAACAATGTCTTGAACTGAATCAGGGAGGCCATCAATATACTTTTCAATTGCCTTATCCAAAGGCGTAACCATGGTTGGACATAACAGACTTAGCTCCTCATATCGGTCCGTGTAGGCTCGATGCTCACCACTATCTTGCTTAAGGTCGTCGAATTCCCTTTCCAATGCCCTGATTCATGACGAGGACAGAATTCCTTCATCATTAGAGCTTGAAGCTCTTCCCAGGTTTGAGCCAGTGCTACATTAGCACCCCTATCTCTCATCACACCATTCCACCATGTTAAAGCTCGTTTCTCAAAAACACTAGATGCGAATTCAACCTTTCGTTCATTTGGACACTGAACATGTCTGAATGTGCTTTCCAGACTCTCAAACCATTGTAGGAGCACAGTTGCTCCTTGAGACCCAGAAAATTTCAATTGGCTTAGCTGAATTGAACGTTTTGAAATCACACAGAGCATTGTTATTGTTGTTATTGTTATTTGCTTGGTTTATCTGGGTAATGAGGTTCGGAATCACAGCAGCCATTTGCTAGACGATTGTGGCTGCGAGAGCAGCATTCTCAGTTTGATCGCGTCTAAGAAGGCATTTTCTAAAAAGAACAAGAAAACATGAGAAACGAGTGAGATTGACATTAGAATGTTCAAAAGAGATATTGAAGATGTTGACGAATCAAAAGGAAGGCGATCATTCGTTCATTACCTCGAACAAACAAACGACACATAATGACTAATCAAAGTAAATGGGTCAATATAAATTATCGCGAAGACATGCTTTAGCCTATAAGTGGACACTCACCCCAAGAGTTCCCAGGTAAGAGTGACTAGTCCGATTATGGGGATTTGTACGAACACTCTAGCCTTAGACAGAAAACTCGGGATACAGGCACCCACCCTTCCAGATTGCACGTGTTCACATTAATAAGACCCAAACTTTGACGAGATTTTGAAAACTTTTAAGGTTCAAAACCTTATAAAAAATCATCTAAGAAGAGATGATTAGTTTTCAAGTCGAATTCGAAGTTCGTGTTCTTGTTGTGGTTGTCACCTAAAGATAGGCAACGGTATTGTTTTAAGACTAAACACAAGATAACTTGTGTTAGGGTCCTAGGAAGGTTATAGTCTAGGTCAAAGCATTACTAATAACCTAATTCCCTATAACCATGAGCTCTGATACCAACTCTTCTGTCACACCCCGACCGTGTTAAAACAATAAACCGCGGCGGAAACGTCGGGGAGTGTCATAACAGAATCATT
>JARYGA010029187.1:0-19979 GCA_030545235.1 Helianthus tuberosus
TCTAAACACTAACCCAAAACCCAATTGTAAGACAAATAGTATATTAAATATACTTTAGCTGTTAAAATAAAAAATTTCAGTAGTATATTAAAAGTATACTTTGGATTTGTAAATAACATATTACACTATGTTTTGGTTTGAAAATAGCATATTAACTATGCTTTGGTTTTGAAAATAACACATTAAACTATGTTTTAATGATTAACAAATTATATGTTGGTTTGTACATTATCACATATGAGAGCATATCAAATTATACTTTTGGGAGTATAACTAAATATACAAAAATAATGTGATTTAAGAATTCAATCAGACCTAGTGCATCAAAATACACCTTTGAGACTAAAGGAATACCACAAAGGCAATCCATATTTGGATGGAGAAAATAAATTGGTTTCAGACATTCCATGACAACAGGAATGGGGTGTCAAATCCTATAGCGCTATATCATACTACCAACCGGTCTGGTGAACAAAAATAAGTACTATCCAACGATTAATTTTATAATCTTTGAAAAATTAGAGTTTAAACCATAAATAATCATTCAGTTTGTAAAGAGATAAGTACTAATATGTATAATCAATTATACTTTGAAATCATGAATATAACAAATAGGTACACATGCTTCACCCCAAAACATTGAAAACAGTAAAAGAGGGGACTATGTACTCACTTGAGAGTGCTTATTAGTCTTGAGAATAAGACCAATTTAAGCTCCAAGGATCACAGAATCAACAAGGCGCCTAGTATAGGTAACTATGTTAATAAACGGATCCTAAATCGGGAGGTAGGATAGAATGATGTTCTATAAATCAAATGAGTATTTGAACTCATATGGTATGATTTAATAGAGCTAACATTCTGATTTGAAAGTCTACCTAAGTGCTTTTGACCCGTTTCGACCCATTATGGTAGTATAATGTGACAACTGGCACAAACCGGTAATCTCCGTACACTCTAATTATTGCTTAATGACTGCAATTTTGTGCTTAAATGTCAACATTGACTGATTACGTGTTAAACAAGTGAATTCATGCACGTTGTATACTACAAAATATTGCTTTATGCATAAACGAGAGCGTTGCGTCAGAAATACTAGTAAACTCACCGGTAAGACACACTGTGTCAACAGAACTGCAGAAAGCAGTCGGACAATAAAATTGGAGCCTAGGTGTAGGTCCAACAACAAGAATACATTAAAACCCAAGAGTATATACAAGGGTTTAATATATATACTCTCCGGAGGCAAAAATAAGCACTAAAAAGCACCCGAAACGCACTTTAAGTGCAGAATTTTAGTAAATTCAGCTCTAAACAGCTTTTAGACATATGAATATTATGCAGAAATGTCGTTTTATTATCCAGAATACTTTCCCAAGTGTTGGGAATTGAAAGGGATACAAAAGGGTACTTAAAAGACACTAAAAAGTGTAATTTAACACTTTTACGAATCGGTATCTAACCGAACAACCGGACTTTACCCGGAACATAAAAATATTGCCAAAGACATAGTTTTCACTTTTCTGAGCTAGTTAGGGTCCCCAAACACCCTAACACACCTTATATTACATAACACACAAAAGACACTAACTATAACATGTAATCCTAACTAGAATGGTTAACCAAGACTTGGAACCAAACTAGACTACCCCCCCCCCCCCATAACCGGATCTAGACAAGGGGTACACCCCCCTTGAATTCTTTTAATATTTTATGTGGTATGTTGTCTTGATATGGGACACATTACCCACTAGGTCTCCATATGTTGGAAGACTTGATTTATAAACCCTTGGACCTTCTCATTTCCACCATCCACCAAACACTCCACACTTCCTTCTTCCTCTTGCTTTGTTCTCGGCCATAGCTCACCACACCCACACTCATCATCATCCTTCATTCTTCAACCATTCTACATATATACAAAGGTGTAAGGGGCTATACAAAGAAGCTTGAAGCTTTCGGAAGTTGAAGAACCTCAACCATTTGCTTTTATCCACTTCATCTGTCCTCTTGAACTTCCCTAGCCTTGTGCTAGTAGTAAGTGCTTCAAATCTTCATCTTGTTCTTATTTTTGGTGGTTAATAGTGGATTGAATGGTTAAAAATTAAGAAACACTAAAGAACTTACATTAAAGTCTTGAACATAAGGTGAATATGGTGGATAAAGAGAAGATATGTGTGTAAATCTTGTGAATCTTGTCTAGATGTGATTATTTTATGTTGTTTGATGCTAGTAGTGGGATGGGTCATCATCTAACCATGCTAGATCATGTTCATGGAACATGAACTAGTAATATGTTAAGTGTAAAAGTTGTAAGATGATGAACCCTTCCACTCATGAACATGAACTTGTGTAAAAGTGATTTTTCTTGTAAAATAGAGTTCTAAACTAGTAGATCTAAAGATCTACAAGTGCTTTTTCGGAAGAACCAAGTAAAAGATACAAGTCTTGTTTAAAAACCGGATCTTACACAAACTAAAAGCATTTTAGTGAATAAACAAGTGTGTAAACACTTGTGTCACAAGAAAAATTTAACAAGAAATGTTTTGTAAATCTTGACTAGAAGTTGTGAAACTTCATGTTCTTTAAAAAAAATAAAGTTTTTAAGAAACTAATTTTATTTTTAAAGATAACAAAACCTACTAAATCCGCTAGTGATTTACTACATATTTTTACAAACTTTCAAGTTCATAAGTTATAATATATGCTTGTTTTGGACAAGTTTGATAAATAAAGATTGTATTGTTGAGATTGTTGTTGATTTAAAAGAAAATAAACACATTTTTTGAAAACATGGGAAACCTCCATTTTTAGGGGAAACTCTGTCGAAATTTCTATAAATTTTGACACTTAGAAAAATATAAGTTTTTGAGAAACTTATTCCCTAAAAATGTATTTAAAAATATTACCAAGGTTTCCCTAATTTTTGGTGATAAGAAATGAGGATTTCTTCAAGAATAAGAATGGATATTAAGTATGTATATTTTTGAGAGAAAAATATATATTATTTGATCACCAACTTTTGTGCTAAGTGTATATAGTATGTGTTATACGTGCTAGTGTATTAAGACTTAAAAATACACTAAACACTCATGAGAAATACAAACACAAAAATACACATGCAACATACAAGATACATAATTCGGGTGCAAAGTGCAAAACACGAGATGCTTATATTTATTTTTGAGAAAATAATATAAGTAAGACACTTAGTTAAAAATATAAAATATTTTTAACACAAGAATATATACACAAAAGAGAGTGACTGTACTTGTGCGACACAAGTCTAGTGACTAACGTTAAGAAAACGCATATAGGTCACGACGTTAATTAAGCAAATCCGGTGAAGTTTACGACGCAAGGAACACAAAGTTGTGAGTTCATGCTCCCCCTTTTCTTTTAACTGTTTTCAGTTTTATAACTTCGGTGGTGAAATACATGTACAAATATTACTATGTTTACAAATGGTATGATAACAAGAAGCACACTTGGTGAGAACGAGTACCTAGTGTGACGAGATATAAGAATACAAGAAGCGCACTTGGTGAGGACGAGTACCAAGTATGATGCGTTATGAGAAATGATACGAGAAATCGTGTCACGAATAGGGTACATAAGCACCATTAATCAACAATATACCTAGACCGCAGAACAAAAGGTTAGATCTAACGGGTGCCGGGCAGCCACACTCTCGGTGAGGGCGAGTATCGAGTAGTGCTTTTGTGTCTCAGAATATGCCAACTAGAAAAATGCCTAAGGTTTGGTGACTTCCTATGTCGTGTCACATGTTAATGGCCTTGCAACCCATTAACAATCCTGATACTTACAGGAATACTTTACTTACATAAAACTCATACCATACTAAAACTTGATTAATACTTGAAGTACGTGGGGTACTCAAGAAAACTTGAATTATACTTGAGTACGTGGGGTACTCAAGAAAACGGGAATTATACTTGAGTACGTGGGGTACTCAAGAAAAACTTGAATTATACATGAGTACGTGGTGTACACATGAATACTTGATTTATATATGAAAACTTGATTTATACATGACACAAACCATGTTTTCATACAAAGTATACAAACGTGAAATGCAAAAACTGCATGAATTCACACCAACATTATGTTGACGTTTTTCCAAAACTCACATGTATTTCAGGTAACTAGGATGGATGTGCGCGTGGTCTTTCTCATGCTCGTGGATGTCGCTTTGTTTATCTTTAAATAAAGTTGTGACTTTTAAGACAATATGTTAGCTCGTGTTGTAAACACTTGACATATGTTTTCAGTAATGTAATGTTTGAAGTTATTTTTGAGCATGTAGTATGTTTACCTTTCGTATGCAATGAGAACCTTTCATGATCATACCTCGTGCTTCCGCCGCAGAAAGGGGTGTGACAGATTGGTATCAGAGTTGCGATTGTAGTGAACCAGGATTCCTTCTCGAGTCTAGTCTACAATCTCTAGGATCCTTTCACGAAAACAATTTTTCAAAGAGTTTTCATTGCATAAAACGTCCCGCGACATCCACTACCTGAAACTGTTTACAAAGAGTCTAGAAAAGACACTACGAGACTTAGGGTGCACCGAAGTAGCACTTGTCTTTAACTGAGAAATTACTTGCAATTATGTGTGATAATTAGCATATACTAGAAGTAGAATGTCACGAGTATACGTGACTTTATCTGAAAGCGATGGCTCATCTGAAGGAAGAAATACGAGGATGAAACGAACTGTGCGGACTATGCAAGGAGTTACGTAATTATGGATGCATACATAATTATGGAATTCAGTGCACAAAAACCACAACAAGTCTTGTCACATATAGATTCCCTCAGTGCAAGCCTACTAAGTACTCTGCTAGAGTAATAATTGTTTGATGTCACTTATGTGGTATATACCTGTGAATATTTATATGCTACAACTGTCTAGTGTGACGATATCAAACAAATGTTTAACCCTGTTGTGTTATGTTCTGTCAGAACATGGCACCCAGGAAAGCTGTGAATGATCGCAATGATGATCAACCTCCTCCTCCCCCACTGCCAAGAACTGCTGAAGAGCTGAACGCTCTACTGGAAGAACGGATCTCCGCTGCTATCGCCCAGTATGAGGCAAACCGAACTCAGGACAGTGGTGGCCCAAGCAACGCTAGACGTAATAGGAACAGAGATTCATTTGGAGGCAACGCATCTCAAGGTAACCTTAAGACACTGTACTAAGCATGAGGAAATTTATGAACGGTCTTTGTTTCATTATTTCTTCGATTGCTCACATGTGAATTGGTTGAATCAATTCCAGGCTGCACTTTCAAGCAGTTCCTCGACTGCAAGCCGATGAACTATGACGGCACAGGAGGTGCAGTAGCCTTTGTATGCTGGACAGAGAAGACTGAAGCTACTATCCGCATGAGCAAGTGTACCGCGGATCAGCAAGTCACCTTTGCTACTGGGATGTTTGTAGATGAAGCTCTGACTTGGTGGAACTTGCAAGCCCAAACCTTGGGTGATGATGCCGCTTATGGCCTAACTTGGGATGAACTGAAGGAAAGAATGAGAGAGAAGTACTGCTCTCGTGCTGAACTCCAAAGGCTGGAAACGGAGTTCTGGCACTTGACTATGGAAGGTGCTAATATTAATGGTTATACTCGAAGGTTCCACGATCTGTCTAGAGTGCTTCCCTACATGGTGACTCCCGAATTCAAGCGCGTTGAACGCTACATTTGGGGACTGGCCCCAGAGTTTCGTGGCATGGTGACGTCGGCCAAACCACAAACAATCACCGAGGCTGTAACTCTGGCTGTCAGCCTGACTGAAGATTGTGTTCGTATGAAGAAGTTATCACTGAACCCAACAGAGAAGACCGAGACACATGCTGAGTCGTCCGGTGACAAGAAGAGAAAGCATTCGAATCTGAATCAAGCAACTCGTAACAACAAAGGTTTCAACAACAAGAAGCGTGACGCTAACCCGTCTCAGGAGGCGAAGACCCTTGCAACCAAAGCATACCAAGGCTCCATGCCTAAATGCCAAAAATGTAAGTATCATCATGAAGGAGCTTGTCGCATTCCAAGGTGCGACAAATGTGGTAGATTGGGTCATCAAACAGAAGACTGTTGGGGAAAAGGAAAGAACCGGAATGGAAATGGTGCCGGTAACAAGAATGGTAATGAGAAAGGGCGGAACCAAGGATGCTTCAATTGTGGAAGCAATGATCACTTCATGAAGGACTGCCCAAAGGGAAACAATGCTCAGGCCAGAGCATTTGTGATTGGAGCAAAGAACGCATGCGACGACCCTAACGTGGTCACCGGTACGTTTCTCATTAACAATCACTTTGCATCCATATTATTTGACACTGGTGCCGATTATAGCTTCATGTCTGTGGAATTTAAACGCATACTCGGAATAGAATCTAGTAGATTAGAAATTCCTTATTCCATAGAACTAGCCAACGGTAAACTTGTTGAATCAAGCGAAGTCGTTAGAGGCTGCACACTAGAACTTGGCGAACGAAGATTTAGCATCGACCTATTACCTATTCAATTGGGTAGCTTCGATGTAGTAGTCGGAATGGACTGGTTGTCCAAGAACAAAGCTGAGGTTATTTGTCATGAGAAAATCATTCGCATCCCTTTAGCGAATGGTGAAACTCTCGTCATGCATGGAGAAAAGCGAGACGCGCCTCTACGAATCATCAGTTGTATGAAGGCACAAAAATGCTTAAGGAAAGGATGTTTTGCCTTCCTAGCACACGTTGTAGATAAGAAGGCTGTGGAACAAAAACTCGAAGACATTCCTGTGGTAAAGGAATTCCCTGATGTTTTTCCCGAAGATCTACCAGGATTACCTCCGCAACGACAAGTCGAATTCCATATAGACTTGGTTCCCGGAGCCGCTCCTGTAGCCAAGGCGCCCTATCGACTTGCACCATCCGAAATGCAAGAATTGTCTACACAACTTCAGGAGTTGTTGGATAAAGGATTTATAAGGCCAAGCTTCTCACCCTGGGGAGCTCCAGTATTATTCGTGAAGAAGAAGGATGGAACACTGCGGATGTGTATCGATTACAGGGAACTGAACAAGCTCACTATCAAGAATCGGTACCCGCTACCGAGGATTGATGACTTATTTGATCAACTGCAAGGATCAAGCTACTATTCCAAGATCGACCTTTGATCTGGATACCATCAGCTGAGAATCCAAGAGGAAAGCGTACCAAAGACTGCATTCAGAACACGCTATGGGCACTACGAATTTCTTGTGATGCCATTTGGGCTGACGAATGCACCAGCGGTCTTTATGGATCTGATGAACCGCGTTTGCAAACCATATCTCGATAAATTCGTGATTGTATTTATCGATGATATCCTGATTTACTCGCGAACGAAGGAAGAACACGAGCAACATCTCAGAACCATCTTGGAACTACTGAAGAAAGAGAAGCTTTATGCAAAGTTCTCAAAATGCGAATTCTGGATTCGCGAAGTACAATTTCTGGGTCACGTTGTGAACGAGAAGGGCATTCATGTAGACCCGTCCAAGATAGAAGCAATAAAGAATTGGGAAGCTCCCAAGACCCTAACTGAAGTTCGACAATTTTTGGGCTTAGCGGGCTATTATCGGCGATTCATCGAGAATTTCTCAAAGATAGCTCAACCGCTAACGACCCTTACTCAAAAAGACAAGAAATACGACTGGGGTCACAAACAAGAAGAAGCCTTCCAGTTACTTAAAAACAAGCTCTGCGATGCACCGATACTATCATTACCCGAAGGCACTGAAGACTTCGTGGTATACTGTGACGCCTCACGACAAGGCTTGGGTTGCGTGCTTATGCAGCGCCAAAAAGTCATCGCTTACGCTTCAAGACAATTGAAGGTTCATGAGAGAAACTATACCACTCACGACCTGGAGCTGGGCGCAGTGGTATTCGCCTTGAAGATCTGGCGACACTATCTATATGGTACTCGATGTACAATCTTCACAGATCACAAAAGCTTACAACACATATTTGATCAGAAGGAATTGAATATGCGCCAGCGGCGATGGGTCGAGCTGCTGAATGACTATGACTGTGAGATTAAGTACCATCCTGGAAAGGCAAACGTTGTAGCAGATGCGTTAAGCCGAAAAGAAAGGGTTAAGACCCTAAGGGTTCGAGCATTGGAAATGACTATTCGAACGAACCTCACTGCACGTATTCGTGATGCACAACAAGAAGCTCTTAAAGGAGAGAACCGTAAAGCTGAATACCTTCGGGGTATGCTAAAATACATGGTGCCAAACGAAGAGGGAGCCTTATACTTCAAGAAGGGTATTTGGGTTCCACTCTATGGTGGCATACGAGAAGTCATCCTTGATGAAGCGCATAAATCGAGATACTCGATCCATCCAGGATCGGACAAGATGTATCAAGACTTGAAAGAATACTATTGGTGGCCGAGACTCAAAAGCGACGTTGCTGTTTATGTTGGAAAGTGCTTAACCTGTGCCAAGGTTAAGGCCGAATATCAGAAACCGTCTGGCCTCCTACAACAACCAGAGATTCCCGTGTGGAAGTGGGAACAAATCTCGATGGACTTCATAACGAAATTACCCAAGACCCCGAGAGGGCACGATATGATATGGGTAATAGTTGATCGATTAACGAAATATGCGCATTTCCTACCGATACGAGAAAAAGACAGCACTGGAAAGCTTGCAGAGATATACTTAAGAGAAATTGTGGCACGTCATGGAGTGCCTATCTCAATCATTTCAGACAGAGATGGACGCTTTGTCTCAAGAATCTGGCAATCATTTCAGGAAGCCTTTGGATCTCAGTTAGATCTAAGCACGGCATTCCATCCGCAAACAGACGGCCAGAGCGAACAAACTATACAAACGTTGGAAGATATGCTCCGCGCATGTGTCATGGATCTAGGCGGCAGCTAGGATACTCACCTACCTTTAGTTGAGTTTTCCTACAATAAAAGTTATCATACAAGAATAAAAGCCTCACCGTTCGAAGCTCTGTATGGCCGCAAGTGTCGATCGCCCTTATGTTGGGCAGATACTGGAGATAAATGTATGGTTGGTCCTGAACTAGTACAAGAGACAACCGACAAGATTGCGCAGATCCGAGAGCGTATTAAGGCGGCTCGAGATCGACAAAAGAGCTACGCTGATCTGAAAAGAAAAACAGTAGAATTCGAGGTGGGAGACAAAGTTCTGTTAAAAGTCTCACCTTGGAAGGGCGTAGTAAGATTTGGAAAACGTGGAAAGCTGAATCCACGATACATCGGACCATTCAGAATCTTGGAAAGAATTGGTACCGTGGCATACAAGTTGGAATTACCGGAAGAAATTAATGGAGTACATGATACGTTCCATGTATCCAACCTGAAGAAGAGTCCAACACAAGAAAACGTGATCATCCCGGTGGATGAAGTGCATATTGATGACGCCCTCCGATTTATAGAACAACCTGTTGAGGTTACAGACTGGAAAGTCAACAAGACCAGGAGGAGCACTGTTAAACTTGTCAAAGTACGTTGGAACTCTAAGCACGGGCCCGAGTACACATGGGAACGCGAAGACCAGTTCAAAGAAAAGTATCCCCACCTATTCAAGAAGACTCCAGCGAGAGTTAGTTCAGCCTGAATTTCGGGACGAAATTCTTTTAACGGGGGGAGACTGTGACAACTGGCACAAACCGGTAATCTCCGTACACTCTAATTATTGCTTAATGACTGCAATTATGTGCTTAAATGTCAACATTGACTGATTACGTGTTAAACAAGTGAATTCATGCACATTGTATACTACAAAATATTGCTTTATGCATAAACAAGAGCGTTGCGTTAGAAATACTAGTAAACTCACCGGTAAGACACACTGTGTCAACAGAACTGCAGAAAGCAGTCGGACAATAAAATTGGAGCCTAGGTGTAGGTCCAACAACAAGAATACATTAAAACCCAAGAGTATATACAAAGGTTTAATATATATACTCTCCGGAGGCAAAATTAAGCACTAAAAAGCACCCGAAACGCACTTTAAGTGCAGAATTTTAGTAAATTAAGCTCTAAACAGCTTTTAGACATATGAATATTATGCAGAAATGTCGTTTTATTATCCAGAATACTTCCCCAAGTGTTGGGAATTGAAAGGGATACAAAAGGGTACTTAAAAGACACTAAAAAGTGTAATTTAACACTTTTACGAATCGGTATCTAACCGAACAACCGGACTTTACCCAGAACATAAAAATATTGCCAAAGACATAGTTTTCACTTTTCTGAGCTAGTTAGGGTCCCCGAACACCCTAACACTCCTTATATTACATAACACACAAAAGACACTAACTATAACATGTAATCCTAACTAGAATGGCTAACCAAGACTTGGAACCAAACTAGACTACCCCCCCCCCCCCCATAACCGGATCTAGACAAGGGGTACACCCCCTTGAATTCTTTTAATATTTTATGTGGTATGTTGTCTTGATATGGGACACATTACCCACTAGGTCTCCATATGTTGGAAGACTTGATTTATAAACCCTTGGACCTTCTCATTTCCACCATCCACCAAACACTCCACACTTCCTTCTTCCTCTTGCTTTGTTCTCGGCCATAGCTCACCACACCCACACTCATCATCATCCTTCATTCTTCAACCATTCTACATATATACAAAGGTGTAAGGGGCTATACAAAGAAGCTTGAAGCTTTCGGAAGTTGAAGAACCTCAACCATTTGCTTTTATCCACTTCATCTGTCCTCTTGAACTTCCCTAGCCTTGTGCTAGTAGTAAGTGCTTCAAATCTTCATCTTGTTCTTATTTTTGGTGGTTAATAGTGGATTGAATGGTTAAAAATTAACAAACACTAAAGAACTTACATTAAAGTCTTGAACATAAGGTGAATATGGTGAATAAAGAGAAGATATGTGTGTAAATCTTGTGAATCTTGTCTAGATGTGATTATTTTATGTTGTTTGATGCTAGTAGTGGGATGGATCATCATCTAACCATGCTAGATCATGTTCATGGAACATGAACTAGTAATATGTTAAGTGTAAAAGTTGTAAGATGATGAACCCTTCCACTCATGAACATGAACTTGTGTAAAAGTGATTTTTCTTGTAAAATAGAGTTCTAAACTAGTAGATCTAAAGATCTACAAGTGGTTTTTCGAAAGAACCAAGTAAAAGATACAAGTCTTGTTTAAAAATCGGATCTTACACAAACTAAAAGCATTTTAGTGAATAAACAAGTGTGTAAACACTTGTGTCACAAGAAAAATTTAACAAGAAATGTTTTGTAAATCTTGACTAGAAGTTGTGAAACTTCATGTTCTTTAAAAAAATAAAGTTTTTAAGAAACTAATTTTATTTTTAAAGATAACAAAACCTACTAAATCCGCTAGTGATTTACTACATATTTTTACAAACTTTCAAGTTCATAAGTTGTGATATATGCTTGTTTTGGACAAGTTTGATAAATAAAGATTGTATTGTTGAGATTGTTGTTGATTTAAAAGAAAATAAACACATGTTTTGAAAACATGGGAAACCTCCATTTTTAGGGGAAACTCTGTCGAAATTTCTATAAATTTTGACACTTAGAAAAATATAAGTTTTTGAGAAACTTATTCCCTAAAAATGTATTTAAAAATATTACCAAGGTTTCCCTAATTTTTTGTGATAAGAAATGAGGATTTCTTCAAGAATAAGAATGGATATTAAGTATGTATATTTTTGAGAGAAAAATATATATTATTTGATCACCAACTTTTGTGCTAAGTGTATATAGTATGTGTTATACGTGCTAGTGTATTAAGACTTAAAAATACACTAAACACTCATGAGAAGTACAAACAAAAAAATACACATGCAACATACAAGATACATAATTCGGGTGCAAAGTGCAAAACACGAGATGCTTATATTTATTTTTGAGAAAATAATATAAGTAAGACACTTAGTTAAAAATATAAAATATTTTTAACACAAGAATATATACACAAAAGAGAGTGACTGTACTTGTGCGACACAAGTCTAGTGACTAACGTTAAGAAAACGCGTATAGGTCACGACGTTAATTAAGCAAATCCGGTGAAGTTTACGACGCAAGGAACGCAAAGTTGTGAGTTCATGCTCCCCCTTTTCTTTTAACTGTTTTCAGTTTTATAACTTCGGGGGTGAAATACATGTACAAATATTACTATGTTTACAAATGGTATGATAACAAGAAGCACACTTGGTGAGAACGAGTACCTAGTGTGACGAGATATAAGAATACAAGAAGCGCACTTGGTGAGGACGAGTACCAAGTATGATGCGTTATGAGAAATGATACGAGAAATCGTGTCACGAATAGGGTACATAAGCACCATTAATCAACAATATACCTAGACTGCAGAACCAAAGGTTAGATCTAACGGGTGCCGGGCAGCCACACTCTCGGTGAGGGTGAGTATCGAGTAGTGCTTTTGTGTCTCAGAATATGCCAACTAGAGAAATGCCTAAGGTTTGGTGACTTCCTATGTCGTGTCACATATTAATGGCCTTGCAACCCATTAACAATCCTGATACTTACAGGAATACTTTACTTGCATAAAATTCATACCATACTAAAACTTAATTAATACTTGAAGTACGTGGGGTACTCAAGAAAACTTGAATTATACTTGAGTACGTGGGGTACTCAAGAAAAACTTGAATTATACATGAGTACGTGGTGTACACATGAATACTTGATTTATATATGAAAACTTCATTTATACATGACACAAACTATGTTTTCATACAAAGTATACAAACGTGAAATACAAAAACTGCATGAATTCACACCAACATTATGTTGACGTTTTTCCAAAACTCACATGTATTTCAGGTAACTAGGATGGATGTGCGCGTGGTCTTACTCATGCTCGTGGATGTCGCTTTGTTTATCTTTAAATAAAGTTGTGACTTTTAAGACAATATGTTAGCTCGTGTTGTAAACACTTGACATATGTTTTCAGTAGTGTAATGTTTGAAGTTATTTTTGAGCATGTAGTATGTTTACCTTTCGTATGCAATGAGAACCTTTCATGATCACACCTCGTGCTTCCGCCGCAGAAAGGGGTGTGACATATAAGCTACTATAATGCGTTGTTTGCGTAAAACTATGTTCAGATGGTTAACTATGTGCTATGTCAAGTCTTACATGCCCAGTTATCCCTAAACATGTTACTAAATCAGATTATATGTCAAAAATATGTTCTCATAGGCAAAATACGGATTTATGCTTCAAAAGGGCATTTTGGTCATTTCCTATGAGCATATAAGCTAACTAGCAAACGACTAACCAATCCTACGTGATCATAAGGTATAACATCTGAGGTTATTCCCTATGCAACTATGATCACTAATCAAGCTTGGTCGGATCCTAATGATCAACCAAACGGGTCGGGTTCGAAAGTCTAAGCGGTTGTTTAGACCACTTAACTTACGACCCTAAACAAGCACTAAACTAATAGTGACGAGTTAAACATGTCAAAACATTTTTAACTAACTTATAAAACCGATTTGGTATCAAAACAAAGTGTTTTGATACCTAAAAGTAGTTCCGTGGCAAAATGCGTGCTAAAACGCATTTTGACCGAAACTTTGACTCGTCACTATACCCAGTTAACGTGGTAATCAGTAGGTATAATCAATAAGGATTATAACCATCGTGATTACAATCACGTTGCAAAGTTCAATTGAACTTTGACTTGACCAATTGATGGTCAAAACCGAAAGTCAAACTGTTGGCCAAACTGTTTGACTTTCTGCACTAACATAAAGAACAAGATGAAAGAATACATACAAGAGTCCAAAGCTTGAAGAAAGATAATAAGAAAACCAAAGAGGAAGTTCCAAACACTTGAGAGAGCTCCCAAATCAGATTAGAGAAGAATAAGAGATGAATGAGCAAGTGAAACAAGTGAGGGTGTTGGCTATATATAGTTGTTGCAAATCTACAAGATCATTACACATGTTTGTGTGGTCAACAAGCAATGATCTTGACCCTACAAGTGTTAGGAACTGATTGGGAACCTTGGTGAACACTTAAACTTGCTCAACACACCAAGAAATTTGCATAACAGCCCCTAAAGTATCAAACAGCAGCTGAAAAATGATTTATGGTCGCTGGGATCTTCACACAGCCAGCGTAAGGATAGGGAGGGGGCTTACGCGGCCCGCCTGGCCCTCCCAAATCAGCCAAAGTTTCATATATTACAGTTCAGGCCCCTGCACTTGTATTAAGCTCATTTCAGGCCCTTTATACCCCCGTTAAGCCATTTTCAAGGCTCTACAAGGTCAATAAAGTTTAGAGGACCCAAAATGTGCTCGGAAAACTCTCGGATGTCGGCTCGTTTGGTCGTACGGTCGCGTTGTTCTTTAAATTACGACGAAACTCAAACGGACGCGAAAACGAACCAAATTAAGCGACGAATGGTATTTTTGCATGCCAATCACTAAAATAAAAATATTTTAGTGTGTACAAAAATTTTGGATGTCCAGATGTGGTCAGAACGTAAGATATGCGCGAAAATGCAAACTTACGCTGTTTTTGACACTTTTAGTCCCTGTAAGATTAAATAAGCATATTTTCACACACCGAACCACTCAAAGATTATTTCTAAGCTATTTTTAGGTTATTTATGGTATGTTTAGCTTAGGATCAAATTATGGACTGTTCGTTACTATACAAATCGGTATAGTTTCGCAGTTTGACACAATTAGTCCATGCGATCGAACAAAGTTGATTTCAACACATCAAACCATCCAATACTTATTTCTAAGTTATGTGAAGGTTATTTAAGGTATGTTAATCCTATTTCACTATTCCGGAGCATTTGTTGCATTAAACTGGTTATATTTACGCATCAGTGTGCGTATAACATTCCAGAAAGCGATTTAAAGCTTGAAATCGAACAAGAATTGATATGTGCAAACGATACACATATTTTTACAAATCCCAAGTATGAAATACAATATTTCATTGGTTTGGTATTTGTTTGATGGTTGAAGTGACATAGGTGTCACAGTCTCCCCTACTTTAGGAAATTTCGTCCCGAAATTTAATTTTAGAGGAAACTTGTGAAGACAACTGTGACGGTTTCGCTTTCAAATAAATCCATTGAACCCTAAGTAAAACTCTGGGCCATGATTGGATTCTTAGCGAAATTGTCAACTATCAAAGTGAAGTCCTTGTAGTATCAAAACATGGGGTTTCGAACTACGGACAAAGGAACGTTTCTTATGAAGACTTATCATAGGAAACTTGTGTGCGATTGACAAAAGTGAAAAATAACATTGGTCAAGGTCCAGGACTTCTCCTGCATCATTATTATAGGTCTTAACACATGACTAAACTTGCTGTGGTTTCTGTGCACTGAATTCCATAATTATGTCTGCATCCATAATTACGTAATTCCTTGCATAGTCCGCATAGTTCATTTCATAATGCGTAGGGGAAAAATCAATTGAATAAACATGAAACGACTTGACTAGACCACCAAAGGATCTTTTTAACTAGATCAACGAACGATCTTTTTAACTAGATCAACACATGATCTTCTTAATTAGACTGTTGTATAATCTTTTTAAATAGACCACTTAAAGAGATCTTTTCAATTATATCATCACATGATATTCCTAACCAGATTTTTAAATTAATCTGTTTAACTAGACCACTCAAGGGGTCCAATTATAGAATAGTACTTTATAAATCCAAGGGACTTAACTACAACGTAGAAGTCCATTAAGGATTTAAGATAGTACCTTTAGATATCCCACTATGAATCCCCCATATGAGATATGGAAGATTCTATGAGGATTTGGATAAAGAAAATTCAGATTACACAAAAACACAAAACATAAGAGGAATCACATAAGCACATATAATCACATAATTAGTCAACTTGTTCTTTAATTTGTTATTTTTGGGCACGGATATTTAAAGTACACCAGGAATCCAATCCGTGGATTTCATTTGGCACTTTAATCATTTTCAAGAATCTATCTATGGAGATAGAAAGATCTTCAATAGGAGTTTGGCTTTGTTTCTTAAAAGAAACGAGCGTTTAAGGTTCTTGGGGAGATCACAAGTGATCATAAAAATGACAGAACCACACGAGTAGTTTGTCTTTCTGTTGTTATCATAAGGTTGCATCAAACATTCACACAATCGCATCGGTTTTGCAAAAATAAAAACAACAAATCTTTATTTATGTAACAACCGAATTGTCTTGAAATGTCAAAAGATAACAACCAGAGGAATTTCAAGACACTAATTGTTCATTGCTGCATCATTGTTCACGTTTGCCTCATTGATGTTAAACACTCGTCCACACGCTGGAGGTATGTTAACAAGTCTTGGGCAATTGTTTCTGTAGTGAGTAAGGTCACCACAGTTATAACATGAGCCCGGTGGGAATCGTGCTTGAACAGCAGCAGGGTTTGCAGCAACTTGATTTGCATAACGACAAACATTGATCAAATGTCCCAACCGCCCACAGTGGGTACATTTGTGACATTGCTCTTGTTCCAGATGATGACGGTTGCATTTATTGCACAAGGGTGCGGTACCAACAAAATTTTGCCTTTTGCGAGGTTGTGCTGGCTTGTTTGGTGCAACCTGTTTGTCTTGAGCAGTTATGGCGCAGTTTTGAGAAGCCTTGCGCTTCTTCTTATTGGATACCTCAGCCTGTTTTTCCTTCGGTTCAACTTGAGCAATCTTGTCAGATGGTCTTGGGTCGCCTTTTCAAAAAAGCTTACCCTTCCTGATGTGGGATTCAGTTAGGGTGGCAGACAATTCAATGGCTTGTCTGACAGTAGTAGGGTTGCTGCCAGTAACAATATCCTGAACTAGGTCAGGAAGACCATCAATATATTTCTCAATCGCCTTATCCACATGCGTCACCATAGCAGGACATAACAGACTCAATTCCTCATAACGGTCAGTATAGGCTCGATGTTCACCACTGTCTTGCTTCAGGTCATCAAATTCCCTTTCTAAAGCTCTCAATTCATGACGAGGACAAAACTCCCTCATCATAAGAGCCCTAAGCTCAGCCCAAGTTTGTGCTAATGCAACCTCAGCACCACGGTCCCTCATAATTCTGTTCCACCATGTAAGAGCCCTTTTCTGAAACACACTGGAAGCAAACTCAACTTTCCGATTTTCAGGACACTGAACGTGATGAAATGTACTCTCAATGCTCTCGAACCATTGTAGGAGCCCAGTTGCTCCTCCAGAACCACTAAACTTGAGTGGGTTAGCTTAATTGAAGCTTTTGAAATTGCATGGAGCATTCTTGTTATTGTTGGCTTGGTTCACTTGAGCAATAATATCTGGGAGTACAGCAGCCATATGTTGCGCCAGAATATTTGCCATTTCAGCATTTGATAGCGGATTTTCGCGTCGAGGAGGCATTCTAAAAGGGGTAACAGGAAGGAAAACAAGTGAGTGGATTAGACGAAAAGAATGAGATGAAACAAAATTGATGAAAGCAAAGATGGTGGTCATTTGTTTGTTACCACAAAGCAACAAACGACACACAGTGATTAATCAAAGTAAATGGATCAATTTAATGTATCACTAAAGACATGCTCGCCTATAAGTGAACACTCACCCCAAGAGTTCCCAGGTAAGAGTGACTGGTCCGTTACTGCGGATTTGTACGAACACTCTAGCCTTAGACAGAAAACTCAGGGTACAGGCATTCACTCTTCCAGTTTGCACGTGTTCACATTATTTAGACCCAAACTTTGACGAGATTTTGAAAATTCAGAGGGCACAAAGCCAAAATGAATCAAACTGGAAGGGTTCAAAACCTTATAACAGAGGGTTCAAAACCTAGTAATCAATTATCCTAGAACAGATGATTGGTTTTCAAGGCGGAAACGAAATTTGAGTTCTTATTGTGGTTGTCACCTAAGGATAAGTGACGGTATTGTTTTAAAATCTAAACACAAGATAACTTGTGTTAGGGTCCTAGGAAGGTTATAGTCTAGGTCAAAGCATTACTAATAACCTAATTCCCTATAACCATTGGCTCTGATACCAAGTTTTCTGTCACACCCCGACCACGTAAAACAACAAAACGTGGCGGAAACGTCGGGGAGTGTTGTAGCAGAATCATTGTTTCATAACCATGGAATAAATAATTTCGTTTTATTAAATTAATGAACTCATTGTTTTATTACAAATCAGATAAGTACAACTATTATCTTTCAAATTTTAAAGTCGCTAAGGCACGAGTCCATCCTATGTATAGTATGCACCATCAATCATCACATAATAGTACCTGAAACATGTGTAAAAATAGGTACGTCAGCATAAAAATGTCTGTGAGATACATAGGTTTTATTGTATTTAGGATTCATGACTTATAAGTTTAGAAAAAGTTGTTTAACAAAAGTAGTCATGATCCTTGTAAAATGTTTTTGTTTTGTAAATCATATAAAAATCAATAAGAAATCAGGTGATAATAAAGAAAGATGTATAAATAAATAATTAGGTGAAATGAGTTATATATATATATATATATATATATATATATATATATTGTTTGAAAAACAATATTTTGATAAAAAGATTTATAGTATATATAAAGATATACTTTAGTTTTGATGAAAGTCGAATAAGTAATATATTAAAATATATTTCAGTTCCAATGTCGTTAACCCAAGTGTACTAAATAACGTCACGGTATGTAATGTGATGAAAACACTTATATATAAGAAGTACCAGCGGCGTATCTACCATGTTTTCATCATATTACACCCGTCCCGTTATCTAAACACTAACCCAAAACCCAATTGTAAGACAAATAGTATATTAAATATACTTTAGCTGTTAAAATAAAAATTTTCAGTAGTATATTAAAAGTATACTTTGGATTTGTAAATAACATATTACACTATGTTTTGGTTTGAAAATAGCATATTAACTATGCTTTGGTTTTGAAAATAACACATTAAACTATGTTTTAATGATTAACAAATTATATGTTGGTTTGTACATTATCACATATGAGAGCATATCAAATTATAATTTTGGGAGTATAACTAAATATACAAAAATAATGTGATTTAAGAATTCAATCAGACCTAGTGCATCAAAATACACCTTTGAGACTATAGGAATACCACAAAGGCAATCCATATTTGGATGGAGAAATAAATTGGTTTCAGACATTCCATGACAACAGGAATGGGGTGTCAAATCCTATAGCGCTATATCATACTACCAACCGGTCTGGTGAACAAAAATAAGTACTATCCAACAATTAATTTTATAATCTTTGAAAAATTAGAGTTTAAACCATAAATAATCATTCAGTTTATAAAAAGATAAGTACTAATATGTATAATCAATTATACTTTGAAATCATGAATATAACAAATAGGTACACATGCTTCACCCCAAAACATTGAAAACAGTAAAAGAGGGGACTATGTACTCACTTGAGAGTGCTTATTAGTCTTGAGAATAAGACCAATTTAAGCTCCAAGGATCACGGAATTAACAAGGCACCTAGTATAGGTAACTATGTTAATAAACGGATCCTAAATCGGGAGGTAGGATAGAATGATGTTCTATAAATCAAATGAGTATTTGAACTCATATGGTATGATTTAATAGAGCTTACATTCTGATTTGAAAGTCTACCTAAGTGCTTTTGACCCGTTTTGACACATTATGGTAGTATAAGCTACTATAATGCGTCGTTTGCGCAAAACTGTGTTTGGATGGTTAACTATGTGCTATGTCAAGTCTTACATGCCCAATTATCCCTAAACATGTTACTAAATCAGATTATATGTCAAAAATATGTTCTCATAGGCAAAATACGGATTTATGCTTCAAAAGGGCATTTTGGTCATTTCTTATGAGCATATAAGCTAACTAGCAAACGACTAACCAATCCTACGTGATCAGAAGGTATAA
>JARYGA010029188.1:0-24894 GCA_030545235.1 Helianthus tuberosus
TAACCACTAACCCAACCACCTACCTTTAACCCAAGCCTAACCCTTCACCCACAAAGTCCTCTTGATATTTACAAAGGTATAAAAGTTAAAAAGAAGGAGGATTGATTGCTTGGCAAGCTTATGGTAGGAATAAGTTCCATGCCGCTCTCGAGTGATTCACTAAAAATACACCTTCGGCCGAGTGTGAGTGATTTCTCCTGTGAGGTATGTGAACTTATATATAAATGGAATTTTAAAAAGGCATGTTATGCCCAAATAAGTAATTTCTCCTATGAAACGTTCTAAACAAATCATAACGAATAGGATTGTAAATAGATAAAAATAAAACCCAAAAAGATCTTGGATTCCCAACACTCTATGACAAGCCCAAAACCTTTTCTTCTACCCATTCCATTTGGGAGTGTAAGCCACATATTAAAGAGTTTTGCTTGAGGACAAGCAAAAGTTCAAGTGTGGGGGTATTTGATGTGTGTAAAATGCAACATATAAATTACATCAAATGAGGCATAAAACTAACCCTTTTTAAGTACTAATGTTGGAAAAAGAGTGTTTTTGTCTTCCTTTTGTATTTTCAGGATTAAATGAGCTCAAATTCACAAAAGAAGCAAAAAGACAGCTAAATCTAACATAAATACAAGAAAAGGAACATAAGTGGACTGCCCGATCCCTCAACGACATCTTCCCAAGCAAAATAGAGAAGGCAGAAGACGGAACACGCCCCGTGCTCAGCCAGCTCGGGGCCGTGCCCAAGATGCAGCAGAAAAGACAAACCTATAGAAGCTTCTATTGCCCACCACGGGCCGTGTCCATTGAACACGAGGGCGTGGCGAAAGTATAGCAGGCGCATTAATTGTAATTGCGAATTACAATTAATGAAGAGAGAGAGTGTCAGACAGGCACGGGGGCGTGTCCAGCGGACACGGGGCCGTGCCCAGCCTTCTGTTCAGCCTATAAATAGGAGTGCTTGGTTTCATTTCAACTCATCCCTTGGCACACCACCTCTCTCACACTTCACCCACCACCCACCACCACCATAACACCATCATCCACCACCATCATCCATTGTCCATCGTAGAGTGTGTGAGTCGTCTCGGGATCCAAGATTGATCGTAAGAGTTCTTGACAATCAAGGCCATGTTTGCCTAAGTCTCTTACATCACTTGGTGAAGACAAAGTGTCTAGTATAATACTTTTTATTTCTAATCTTTTGCACTTTTTATTTGGTTTTGTATTAATGACTTTAATAACTAGTTACTTATGTTGAAGGTGATCTTTCCTTATCGTTTGTCCGTGGTGTCTTGGCATTATTTTACTGTCTATATAAAATAAAAGATTTTCACCATTCATATCTCCACGGTCTATATGGAGGTATGTTGGCTACCTGGTCGGGGGTTAAGGGAACGGTTTGGTAAAGGTCTTGCCATTGTTCAGCGTTTAGAGGTCCTGCAATGGACCTGGGTCAAATTTAGTAGGACCTCCTTCAATGCTTCACGGTATTGGATGGCGGGGGTCCAAACTCTTTGATCCCCTCATAAGTTAACTACTATTAATACTATAACCCGGCTATTTAGGACTGTATCCCTGCTGACTCAGACTACTTAGCCGAGGGTAACGTCACCGCCAAAAGCGGGGCCTACCACAATATTGCATTAATAACTTAATTCATTATCTTCCAATAATCCACCCTTTTAGGATTGTATCCTTGCTGACTCAAACTACTGGGGTGAGGGTAACGTCACCTTCAAAAGAGGGGCCTAGTACAGTAACTAAGATAATCTCTTAATTATGTGCAAAAGTGCGGAAATAATCAAAGGTTATACTAGATACGAGTCGGAACCAAGTGATTCATCTTGTCTATCTGTTTTTCTTTTATTTTTATTTTCAGCATTTTAGTTAGTTTTTATTTTTCTTAGTTTAAAACATTTTTCTAAACTTTTTATTTTGATTAGACGTTGAGGATAAACCGGTACTAAAAGCTCTTGTGTCCTTGGACGACCTCGGTATCTTGCCAACACTATACTACGCTCACGATGGGTGCACTTGCCCATATGTGTGTTTAGTGTTAGTAAAATATCGTGTTTTATAAATTTAAAACTTGGCTAAAATAAGTGTTAAAGGGGCTTAAAATATACACCTAATATATATAACACTTCACGCACATCAGCAAGTCAGAATTTTTAGTTTGAAAATGTTGTTCCCCTAGCCTGACCAGCCTTGGGTGATTTTGGTACACATCTATCCCACCAACATTTTGATTTATAAAAATCTTTTACATCCTTGGCTTAAACAATTGTCATTCTCCTTTAACTTTTTTCGTCAACCATCTTTCCAAAAATATGTTTAACTTTTCCATTAAACAGCTTTTCAGCATCAAATTCTCCTTTACCTGTGAAGAATTGACCTGAAATCTCAAACCTACCTTTAGATTTCATATTATCCATTGACAATGGTGGAAAGTTTTCATCGTTCAACTCTGGAACAAAAATCTCATTCTTTTTCTCAACAGATGACTCCTCTGATTTTATGGAATCAGATTCATTTTCAGAACTATTCTCAGATTTAACAACCCATCTTTGTTTGTTCAAATCGACTTTTCTTTTGTAAAAACGTTTTGAAGTTTCACCAACTTCAAACTTTGTTGGTTGTTTCATTTCATCATCAAATTTCTTTTCCAACTTTGAGTTAGAATTAACTCCCTGTTTTGTGTTGTTTGATTGTTGACAATTCCAAGCTATATGTCCAATCTTGTGACATTTGAAACATGTTCTTTTGTCAACTCTTGGGGCAAATTTCTTCACATTCTTCTTTATTTCAGCAAGAAACTCTTGATTTGACTGTTTCCAGAATGGTTTCTTCTGCTCATCTTCAGAACTTCCTCCTACAACAAATTTTGTTTTTGGTTTATAATTTTTCTCATTTTTATAATTTTCTGAAGAACTAAAACCAAGACCTTTCTTTTTGAAATTACTGTTCTGGTTTGGTTTCTTTCGATAACCTGGACCAGAACTCTAACCCTTTTTCTTGTTCAATCTCTGTTGAACTCTTGAAGTGTACTTTTTAGGTTTTTCATGAAGATTTAAATCTTTTATTTCAGAAATATTAATTTCTATTAATTGGAAAACCTGTTTGATCATTTCAGTTTTGACACTTCTTATTGGAAATTCCTCATCAGAATATAATTTGTCTGAATCATTCAAAGTATATGCCACTTTGATTGGTCTGTCATTTAAATTAGATTCCTATGCTAAATGTAGGTGGACAAGTCCAACCCTTTCTCGGGCTCTCGTTAAAGAAGGTGTATGTCGAATCGCTCAGGTCTATGTATGCATCGAACGAAGTTGATGGGGAGTCCTTCACGACACAATTGACACAGGGACGACTATCGCTCAAGTCTTCACGAGAGTTAGAAGTGGTATCGGGAACAACGAAGTTGTTTTTATTCGAATGTGATCCCAATAATTCTTTTTGGGTATCGTCTTGAGGTGAATTAATGAAATCCAATTAAAGTTCTTTTACCCAATTAAGAATTAGATCTTCCATTTGAAATAATTCATCAAGAAGCATTTCTCCTGGAAGGGTCGATTGAGAGCATTCGAGGGAGAGATAAGATTTATTTTTACTTTCGCCTGTAACACCTCGAAAAATCACGAACAATGTAATAAATACACGTGTCATGGGCTTAAACGTGTAAGGAATTATTTCCGAGGAACTTAAATTGTCAAACAATGTAAATATGTAAGTAAAAGGGATCCAAAGTGTCAACATGCCATTCTTGTGCCTCTGATTGACCTCATACGACGTTCGTATTCTTTAATGAATAATTTATCGAACATTAGAAGTCGTTTGTGTTTAAAATAAGGATCTTACAAAACATAGGGGTTAAAAGTGTCAACATGTTAAAGTTACCTCTGAGTGACCTTTAACAAACCCAAAAACATTGTAAATAATTTAATATTTCGCTCACAAGAATATTAGATATTAATTTTGAGGAGTTTCAATGAAAACAAGACTTTTCGGGTGATCGTGCAACTAACCGGGAGCTTAACGGAGTTAGTTTGTGACCCAAGGTCCTTAAAAGTTAACTATGGGGGTCCAAAATGCAATAAATGAAAGTAAAATAAAGTTTAAATGGACCAGGGACTGAAATTGCAAGATTTGGAAACTTAAAACCGATTCTCCCCATTGACGCGGGCCGCGTAAGCCAAGGCTTATGCTTACGAGGGCCGCGAGGGACTGCCAGATACAGCCAGAAGTGGACAGCTGCAAGTTCAGCCTATTCCACCGCCTTAGAAAGCTTGTTTTCGATTCCAGGGACTGAGGCAACAGATTTTTATGCATAGGGGACACATGGGATCATCAGGAATCACTTGTAGGGCCATGTGGAACAATCTTGGAGCATCAAAGTTTCTATATAAGGCACTTGTTGTTGCACTTGTTCATTTGCATTTTCAAACATCACTTCATATTGCTTTCTCTGGAGCTTCCTGGAGCTCAAGCAAGTTTTCTTAAGTTCCAAATTCATGCTAAGGACCATTGTAAGTGTTCTTAGCTCCTTAAGTTCAAGTTTTATTAGTTTAATGACCAAAAGTCAAAACCGTCGTAATTAGGCTTTGACTTAGTGATTAATCACTAATGGTCCAACCATTATTCGGATTGAAAGTGCCTATGAGTTGGTAATTATGTGGGTAATAAACCCTTAAAAGGGCACCCACTGATTATCACTCTAACTTGGTCAATTGTCGGGTCAAACTTAATATTAGAAAGTCAACAGAAGCTATTTTGGCAAATAAATTCATAACTGATAATGTAGAAGTTATGGAACATGTTTTAACACTAAAAAAACTTGGTAAATATTGTAAGAACATGTCTAGGCATGTTCAACCCGACAATTTTGAGTTTAGGCTCGGTTCGGAACCGAAAGTCGCAAAAGTAGACTTTTGCTTTGACTTTCAGTTCTGACCCGATTTAGCATAGTTTAGATATGCCTTAGTGTTCCATTAGGAGCATATTACATGTTAGTATAACCCTCTGAGATTATACAATATGGTTCCTTTGTAATCCGATTCATTTGCATGTTTCCGTTAATTGCTTAAATGTTGACCATAATGCCCTTATGATACTAAAACAAGATTTTTGAAAATGTGAGAGGACAAAAACCTTTATTACTGATTTATAAGCATGTCCTAAAAATTTGACATCAGTTTGAGGTCTAAATTAGGAGTTATGCTCGATATCGTAAATTGAAACCTTTTTATTAATTAAACGGCAATTTCGGCATAAAACCTATTGAGTAAACTGCCATTTTGGTCCCTGTGGTTTGGTCACTTTTGCCACTTTAATCCAAAACTCAAACTTTTTGCATCTGGGTCCCTGTGGTTTCAGTTTTATTGCCATTTTGGTCCAAAAATGAAATCAGGTCATATTTGTCTTATAAAATCCTACTATTTTGTCCTTTTCTGCAGGGGCAAAATGATCATTTTTTTTATAAATAAATACCATATTTTATAAGACAAATATGACCTGATTTGCCCATGAGGAAAATGACAAAATTGTAAGATTTTATAAGAAAAATATGAACTGATTTCATTTTTGGACCAAAATGGCAATAAAACTGAAACCACAGGGACCCAGATGCAAAAGGTTTGAGTTTTGGACTAAAGTGGCAAAAGTGACCAAACCTCAGGGACCAAAATGGCAGTTTACTCAAACCTATTTAAACCCAAATTTTGACACCAAACCTTTTACCCACTGATATAATATAATATTTTGGAATTTTTGGAGATTTTTATTAATTTTTTAAACTGATCATAACATAGGGTTCTTGCATTGACTCGGTAATTGACGGTCATGCCCTTTTTGCTAATAAAATGAGTTTTACACATCCTTTACATACCAAACCTTTTGCTACTGATTTTATATATTAAATAAGTTATTTTAAACTGTAAAGGCTGTTCAAAATCTCAGATTTCCTTATTTAACCCAAATACCGACTTTTATGCGATTTAGGCGCATAGTATGGTATAAAACCATATTTGGCACCTAAAGCTTGTTACCTACTGATGTTATGAATAAATTCTTATACTTTAACAGTAAGAAAAAGTTTTGAACTCAGATTTCCAAATTCGACCTTTAAAGCTTATGTGAAATGACCAAAATGCCCCTACGATGCATAGTTTGGCCATAAATGATATATTTCACATATATACAATATCTTACTGATATAACCTACTAAAATAAATATTTTTACTGATCAATTTGGACCAGAACCCCAGATTGTCATTTAACCTCTTTTATAATCTTTAAAATGATCAAAATACCCCTACGGGGGGCTTAAATTGATTTTAAATTCGATTTGTGCATAATGGAAGGTATCCTACTGATATCATAACATATTTAAGGCATATTAACTTGTGAAACCTGTACATGACTCATTTGCTTACCCGTTATGCATTTTCGCGTTCGGTACGGTTTCTGTAACTAGTTTGCATAAATTAACCGAAACGGGTCAAACCTTATCATTTTCACTTCAAAATCCAGAATGTGTTTGGTTTACCCATATTAAACAAGTATTCATACTTGTCGGGTCTAAATCACATTCTAATCCGATCTTCGCTTAATCTTGTGTTTTGAACCGTATACCTTTCTTTAAAACTAACCGGTCTAAGTTAAGACTTAAATAAGACCCGTTAGGATTCTAATAGGTTATTAAAAACCTTCGTTCCAGATTAGGAGCCCGGTAAAAGATATCTGTACTTGCTTGATTGATTTACGGCTGGGAATAAATTTATATTTTGCTCAGGTAAATACTTTTAACTTATTTTCCGTTATACGGGCTTGGGATACGGTATTATAATAATACTGCTTAGTCGGGAATGTAGTTATTTAAATCAGATTGTGATTAATATATTTACAAAACCCGTTTTAATCTATTTTTTTTGGTGTAATGCCTTTTGGGGGTTAATGACCATGTCCTGGATATCCTCGGCTCATTTATTGAAATGGCCACGACTTAAGCACGGGGTGTAGGCATACACCTGACAGTTGCGTATGTATAAATAGTATCCCACAATAAGGAATCTTCCTTGTGGGCATTATACTTGTGGTGTGTCAGTTAATCTTGTCCGGCTCTTCTAACCGGCCCTGACGGACGACAAACATATAAAACTGTATACAAGATTATTTTTATAATTGTCCCAAGTTATAAAAGATTATTTGTGCCTTATGCATTTAAATCAATTTTCTTAAATATTTTCAAAATAGTCGGTTAATTGTATTTACCAGTGTAAACTGACGTATTTTCCAAAAGGTTAAGTGCAGGTACTATGCGAAATAGGCTGGCTACTCCTGAGTGAATAAATAAAGAGTCTTGCAAGCTTTACTACTTTAAAATCTGTTGAACAATATTTCCTTTGTTTTGATCCGCCTGTAGATCCTTTTACATTCCGTTTGTAATACTTATGTTACTTTCATTCGGTTTGTAATATTTTACTTTAGACTTCCGCTGTGCATTGAACTGTGACTATTTGACTATGATGATATCAACTACGTCACGATACTCCCCACCGGGCCCACCGGTAATACGTGGAAATATTGGGGTGTGACAGGTTGGTATCAGAGCCAACATTGAGTGAATTAAACACTAGCGTTTTGTGTTTAATCTCAATGACACAGTTTGCACATTCCTTGACTTTCGAGTCTAGGCAAAGGACTTAGGACTAATCCTAATCTTTTATTTTGTCCTTTATTGTTTTCCTTTGTTGTTTCTTTTGTTTGTTTTGATAGGTACAAACAAAAATGCCACCACGATTCAGACGAGGAGGACGAGGCGAGGCGCCATTCACTGCTCCTAACGATCATGAGGCTGGGCCTTCACACCGGCGAACTCCGTTAGCAACTATGAGCACTAGTCCTCAAGAAGATTGGAGGACCTACTTGGAGCCGGCGAGGCGTTCAGTCTCGCTCAGTTCATCACCTTCTTACCACCATTCCTTTGGGCCACAATCAGAAAACGAGCCCAATGACTCTCACCACTCCTACCTCCCGTTGCAATGATCGGGATCGCACCGGGCCTTTCAGGACCCGACCCCGTTCTTTCAGAGCCGGTTTAACCCGGAAAACGTGAGTGAAGAACCAATGGGCTATAACCCATTGGGACCCGAAGACCATTTTCCCAAAGCTCAGGACATGGATATGGATGATGACCCCGATCCTGCCGAACCACCATCTGGGAGGCCCACACATCCCATAGAGATTTCAGATGGGTCATCTTTTCATGGATCACCTTATCGGGGTCCAGACAGCTATGAAGCAAGGTTTTTTACATACAACTGGGAGTTTACTCCCCCTTACAACGCACCTCAACAGCAGCAGCATGATCCCTCTGAGGATTCGCGTTTCCAAGCGGTTACGCCACCGCCCCCGCCACCGCCAGAGCAGCAACCGCCTCCGGAGCCACCGAGGCAGAGAAGATCAGGTGTACGGATGTCCGTGCGAGGGGGATTTCTTTTCAGCACCCCTCAACACTCCAGTGGCAGTCATTACCTGCCACTGTATGCAGACCTGCAGATGGGTGGGCCTTCAAACCCAGTTTTAGAGGTCGACTCAGCTCCGGTCGCACCACCACCACATGTGGGTTTTGATAACCCAATACCTTCTTACGCCGGTGCAGCGACGTATAACCCTTTTGAGCAGCCAGCTTATCCTGGCTACAACTACTACAATGCCCCTTCCGTCGACCCGTATCTCGAGGTGGCCAACTACAATGCTCTTCATCCTGAAGGGCCCTTTGCAGCTTCGTACCAATCTGGGTACCAAGCATATGGGTACCAATACCTGCCACCTGCTCAACCTCCGTAGCAACAACCTCCGCAGCAGCCGCTGATCCCGCCACCACAGCAGCAGGAGATTCTTCAGAGGTTGAGCCAGGTGGAACGGGAGGTTCAAGAGGAGCGTAGGAGCCACCAGGGATTTCTTAAGGGTCTGGCGAATCTGATCAAGGGGAAGAAGAAGAGGGATTTTTGAAGATTCCTTAACTATTTGTTTTGTAATTTTCATTTTTCAATTAAGTCCCTGTGTGGACATCTATTTATGTATTCAGTCCCTGTGAGGACTTGTATTTTTCATTTTAGCCCCTGCGTGGGCAAGTTATTTATGTAAAAGTCCCATTTAGGGCACCTATGTACTCCTTCTTATTATTAGTGGAATGTTTTAGTTAAAAATTTCATTTTGTCATTATATGTATAAATATATTATATGAAATAAATTAACATAAAACATTTCATTTTATATCGATCTGCCAATAAATATTAAAGAAAATCTTAAAAGCAAAACCTAGCCTATGTGTCATATTAAGACTGGGCCATGATGGTAGTTCCTTTTTAAGATTCAATTCCATGTTAACATCTGAAAACATGTTAACACTCCTGGCAAATGTGATTAGATAAAATCACATAAGTCATCCTTATATTGGATCCTTCCAATTTCTTTCATTATTATTTAAACATCTATTAGTGATGATGTGCCTACGGGCCATAATAATTGTCAAATAAGACAAAAGACAGTTGTAGTCTATGACTCCCTGTCGAGAAAGGTAATGAGCTATGTTCAAACCTAAATGCCTTGATTTTATAAAATCATGGCTTATGAATTAAAATTGTCCTTGTGACTAGGCTTTTTATGCCACCCTATTCTCCAAAATAAATTAATAACTGGGATAAAATATAATGAAAATTTAAATAAATTAAATTAACCAATATGGTTTATAGTTACCATGGTTAATGAATTGCCATAAATGACAATTCCATAATAAATTTCTGAATGAATCATTGTCAATATTTTATGTAGCAATCAAGCTACATGACTGGGTCAGATGAGGTTAATAGTCACACGAGGGAGAATAATGATACTACCAGAGTAAATGTAGCTGGTGCGGAACTGCAAGCATTAATAGATAATGCCGTTACTCGAGCCCTCGATAGACAGTTTAATGAATCAAGTGGTACTCGCGCCAGAACTCAGTCCGTACAACATTCAAAACCACCCTCCAAGACTCATACAGCTCGCAAGAGCGATTCTTACCATTCTTCAAAAAGAAGTGTACCGTCTAGACAGGTTGTGCTTAATCAAGAGCCTCAGGTCAAAACCTGTTCTTATAAATATTTTGTCTCCTGTAAGCCGAGGGATTTCACAGGGGAGAAAGGAGCCATAGATTGTATGACTTGGCTCAATGAGATGGACACTATTGTTGATATTAGTGGTTGTACCGAACAAGGCATTGTGAAATTTGTGTCGCAGTCGTTTAAAGGTGAAGCGTTAGCTTGGTGGAGGTCCCTAATCCAAGCTACAGGAAAGATCCACTTATATAGCATGTCTTGGGAGTAGTTTGTTGCCCTAATCAAAGAAAATATCTGCCCTCAACATGAAGTTGAGAAGATTGAGACTGACTTCCTGACATTGGTTATGAAGAACTTGGACTGTCAGGCGTATCTCACGAGCTTCAACACTATGTCACGATTGGTTCCACACTTGGTCACATCGGAACCGAAACGTATAGCTCAATTTATTGAAGGTTTAGCCCGAAGATTAAAGCAAGTTTGAAAGCATCAAGACCTACTACTTTTAGGTCAATGGCTGATTTGTCATTATCTCTTACCCTCTATGCGGTCAGGCAAAGATCGCTTAGAAATTCTGATGAGGGGAAAAGGAAACGTGAGGATGAGAACTCACGTCGTTCTGATAAGAAACATAGGGGGAACTCAGACCACAAGAAGAATTCTGGGTCTCACAAGGGTAACCAGCAAACAGATGAGAAGCCTAAATGCAAAACCTGCCAGAAGCGTCACTTTGGAAAATGCAGGTTTGAATCAAAGTCGCAGTTGCAATCAAAGCCGATTGGATGTGGGATCTGCAAGTCCAAAGAACATAAGACTTTGGATTGCAAGAAGTTGAAGGACGCGACCTGTTATGGTTACAACGAGAAGGGGCATATTAAGACTAACTGCCCAAAATATGCAAAGAAACCTGAAGAAGGTAAGAAGACCAATGCTCGGGTCTTTCAAATGAATGTACAAGAAGCAATTCAGAATGACAACATGATAACAAGTACCTTCCTTATCAATGATGTTTATGCAAGGGTATTATTTGATTCGGGTGTAGATAAGTCGTTTGTGGATAATAAATTTTGTAAGTTATTAAACCTGACTGTTAAAACCCTAAGCATAAAATATGAAGTAGAATTGGCCGACGATACCATAGAAACTGCTTCAACCGTGTTAGATGGATGTTTTATATCCATTAGGAACCACTCTTTTCCGTTATCTTTGCTTCCTTTGAAATTAGCTGGTTTCGACATAGTGATAGGCATGGATTGGTTATCTCATAACCAAGCCCAGATTGTTTGTAATACGAAACAAGTGGTTATCAAGACTCCGTATGGTGAGCCACTCATAATACAAGGAGATACGCAGTATGGGTTGCCTAAGCAAGTGTCTATGCTTAAGGCGTCAAGGTGTTTGAAAAAGGGTTGTTTCATTTACATGGCACAAGTAACTATTGATGAACCAAAGCCCAAGATCGAAGACATACCCATTATCTCTGAATACCCTGATGTATTCCCTGAAGAACTACCTGGTTTACCTCCAGACAGGCAAGTGGAGTTCAGAATTGACATTATTCCTGGAGCGGCACCAGTTGCAAGAGCACCTTACCGGTTGGCACCAACTGAGATGAAAGAGTTAAGAACTCAGTTGGATGATTTGTTTGCAAAAGGATTTATTAGACCTAGCTCATCTCCTTGGGGAGCACCGATTCTGTTTTGAAGAAAAAGGATGGCTCGATGCGTCTATGCATCGACTATCGTGAGTTAAACAAGGTTACAATCAAGAACAAATATCCATTGCCCAGGATCGATGATCTGTTCGATCATGTTAGTGCATACATCTGTCGACTTCGTCTTGTATCGAGTCTTAGTCTTAGAATGTTAGATTAGGGCACATTGTACGAGATTTCCCGAGAAAGTTGATTTCACATATATGGACATGTCCATATGTGGGAAACCTCATGTCCATATGTGGGAAACCTCATGTCCGTATGTGGGAAACCTTGAAGATGGTTTCGCTTATATGTACAATGGGGGGTTTCTCTTTTAGGGACATGTCCATATAAGCGAAACCTAGTCCCCATAAATACCCTAGGAGCGAATTCATTTGTAACAGTTCTTGTGATCCATACCGAGGTGCTGCCGGTGTGAGATTTGGATGTAAACGTTGTTATATCAATCAGAAAGGTGATTTAAGTGAAGATCTAGCTGTTTCTACGTTGATTACTTGTTTTCCGCACCTGTAATTGACCAAAACTCCTATGATAGACTCGTTCGGGTCAGAATTCGACCTACAAGTGGTATCAGAGCTTCAGGAGGAGGAGTTCTACAGAGATTTGCTGGATTTCATCATAATTTCTTACTTCTACACTTTCTTTCTTTATCAGAACGAGATTTAACGGTCGGAATCCGCTCAAAATTTCACAGACTGTGCGTAATTGAACATTAACAAATCCTGGAAAGTTTTAAACCTAAATACGGACTAAAAATGGATAAAATTAACCTCCGATTAGGTTTCTCTCATTCGGACATATTGTGATTTCGCTTATTTGTCATCAGGTTTCGTTTATGTGTCACCCTTAAGTGACTGGTTTCGCTCCAAAGGACCTCCCAAGTGACTAGTTTCGCTCATAAGGACATCAAGTATTTCGCTCATACAGACATTATGAAGGGGTTTCGCTCATTTGTACACATGGTTTCGCTTTTGTGTCACATATATCTTGGGGTTCCGCTTTTGTGAACATCAGGGTTCCACTCTTGTGAACATCAGGGTTCCACTCTTGTGAACATCAGGGTTTCCACTCTTGTGAACATCTGGGATTTCCGTTCTTCGTGCACAAACATCTGATTTCGCTTATTTGTCACTGATCTTGAAAAACGTGATAAGTCATCATGGATACTGAGTTTTACAACGCATTTGCTACAACCCCGGCTAGTCCATCCGACATTACTAAGGCCATGACAATGGAAAATGAAACCGGAACAATGCAAAAACCCCCCGAAACTTATGGGAATTGAAGATTATCACGGATGGAAGAAACGGTTTGAGAATTGGGTTCAGGCGAATCATCTAAAAGCTTGGGAGAGCATCGAAACTGAATATGAGAGGCCAAAGAATTCAGCGGGAGTCGATAAAATAATTTCAGAGTTCACGGAGCAAGAAAGAGAGAGTTACAAAGGAGAAAAGATGATGATCAATTTGTTACAACAAGCTGTTAAAGAAGATATATTTGTGTTGCTTCAACATGATGAAAACGCTTATTCTATTTGGGAAGCTCTTAAAAAGAAATTCGAAGGAAGTACTGAGATGCTTCAAAGTAAAGCAGCATTGCTGAAAAAGGAGTTTGAACTATTTGCGTGCATGCCTGGTGAAACAACAAAGAGTCTTATTGAAAGATATTGTCATCTTGTACGCACCATGTCACAGTTGAAGATTACAAAAACTCCAGCAGAATGGGTTGAAAAGCTTGCTGACGCGTTACCGCAAAACGAATGGGGTACATATCTGATGATATTGAAGAATTCCGGACAGTTTAGAAGGTTATCGATTGCACAGTTTATAGAGAAGCTGGAGGCACAGGATCTGGAGCAGCAGAAAATTGCTAGAATGAACAGTTCAACTCATCAACAAGATATTAAATTGTATTATAAAGGAAATGTTCAAACTGCTGAAGCAAGTCCAAAGATACAAACTGCATTTAGTGTTGGAAATCAGTCTACACCAAGCAGTCAAGGATCAGTCAACACTAGTGGGTTCTCAACGGTTAATCCTCCAAGTGTTCAAAGTTCATCTGCTGGAAATGGTCATCTAATTCAGTGCAATGTGGCTTTACATCTTCAAAATGGACAAAATTATTCTGAAGAGATTGTAAAGAATCATATGGGATTATTAGTCACTACATTAGAGTCTTATGAAGGGTTGATTGCCGGAAGAATTGGTAATCTGATGCTCACAAAGGAAGATTATGACCAAATCGATGCAGAGGAGCTGGAACTGATGGATATTAAATGGGCCTTAGCTAGTGTTTTGAGGAGAGCATAAAAATTTAGATTGGTTACAGGAAGAAATGATTTCTTGGATGCAAACCTTTCTAATCTAGGATTTGATAAATCTAAAGTTGTCTGTTTTCGTTGCAGGGAGAAAGGCCACTTTAAAAGAGAATGCAAGAATCAGGAGCCGAGAGGAGCAAAGGAGTCGTCTGGGAAAGATGATTATTATAGGAAAACCATTTATCAGCAAATCACTCATCAACCGCATCAACAAAAAGAAGCTCAAACGGCACATGGAAGAATGATCGAGGATGCAAACAGGAAAGCTTATTATGGCATTGTTGATCAAGATGATGAGAAAATGGCTGAAGGTTTTAGCTGGGACAAGTACATTCCAGCTGATCCTAATGTTAAAGCTTTTATTGTTCAGATTGTGCAAAAGCCAGAGTTGCTGAAGGAGTGGATGGATTGTGATGTCTGATAATGAGGAGAGTGAAGATGAAAGATCTGTTTCATCAGAAAACAGCTCTTCAGAAACAAGTGATGATGAAGAGATGGAACAGATAAATCTTGGAAAAACACATTTATCTTCTAACACTTTTGAATTTTATTTTGCAGAAAAATTGAAGAAGCTGAAAAAGAGGAAAGTTGCAAAAGAATTGAAAGAAGTCAAAGTGATTGAGAAGATTGTGGAAGTTGAAAAGATAGTTGAAGTTTAGAAGATCGTTGAAATCACAAAACCATGTCTTACTTGTTTAGAGTCATGTAAACAATGTATAGAAAAGGATGAGAAGTTTAGTGAGTTAGAAAAATTGAAAGAAAAGTTGTTGTTTGATGTAAAAAATTTGAAACAGTCATATGATGTATTGAACAGAACTGTGAATAGTCTGGAAAAGACTAACTCTGAAAGAGAGAAAGCTTTGAAGATGTTGAATGCTACTATGATGACAAAGCAGAAAGAGATCAACTTGTACATAGAAGAATGTGCAAAGTGGAAGAAAGAGTTGGATAGTGAAGCAAATGAGAATGAAAGAATCAGAAGATTGCTGCAAAGTTATAAAGGTTGTGATTACATAATTGATAGAATTTATCCAACAGTTGAAGGATTTGAAGTGTTTAAAGGTGAAGAAACAAAGTCAAAGAAGAAGAAGGATACTGGTAAGAAACAGGGTGTCTGTTATAATAAGTGTCCGCCTCCGATTTGGGAAGGGTACTCGTCTAGAAAACCTAACGAGGAAGAACTAAAACAGGCGGTCAATATTAAGTTAGAATCCGAGATAACCGACGTATTACCAGACAATATTGATGTCACGTTCACAGCGTCCGACACAGATCATGAGTCCGAATCGATAAAAAGAGTGGTTGATCAGGTGTTGGATACGGATGAGGAGTCAGAGTCAAAGTCCGAGTCCGAAAGTTCGTGTCAGTCAGTCAGGAGTTCGAGTTCGTCCGAAAAGAGTTCAAAATCGTCGGAAAAACGGGTTTACAGTAAAGAGTTTTTGTTGTCAAAATCTAATTTGAATGATGAAACGTTTGAAGTTGCATATACTTTGAATGATTCTGACAAATTATATTTTGATAAAGAGTTTCCAATAAGAAGTGTTCGTTTTGACATGATCAAAAAGGTTTTCAAAATGACAGAAATTAATATTTCTGAAATAAAAGATTTAAATCTTTCTGAAAAACCTAAAAAGTACACTTCAAGATTTCAACAGCGTTTAAACAAGAAAAAGAGTTACAATTCTGGTTCTGGTTTTCAAAAGAAACCTAACCAAAATCGTAGCTACAAAAAGAAAGGCTTAGGTTTTATTCCACCTGAAAACTATAAAAATGAAATTTTTTCTAAAAATACAAAATTTGTTTCAGGACCATCTGCTGAAGAAGAGAAGAATAGCTCATTTTGGAGACAAACAAATCAAGAATTCTTAGCTGAGAAAAAGAAGAATGAAGTTCAGAGAACAGAAACCAGAACCTGTTTCCGATGCAATGAAGCTAGTCACATTGCATGGAACTGTCCGAAAGCAACAAATACAAAACAGGGAGTTTCTGGAAAACTAAAAGAAGTTGTTGTTGATAAAACCGAACCACCAACTGAAAAATTTAAAGTTTTCAAAAATTCAACATTTGAAGTTGGTGAGTGTTCGAAGAGATTTTACAGGCGAAGTGTTAAACTTGACAACCAAAAATGGGTTGTTAAGAAATCTGATGTAAAATCTGGCGATGAATCTGATTCCACAAAATAAGAGGAGCCACAGTTTGATGAGAGTGATGAAAACTCAGTTCCTTCAATGGATAATGAGAACTTTCCACCATTGATGACTGAGAATTTTAAACGAAAAGTTGGAAAGGTTGAAATCTTAAATCAGTTTTATTCTGAGAAGGATAATTTTGATGTTGAGAAAGTTTTTAATGGGAATGTAAAGAAGATTTTTGGAAAAATGGTTGATGGAAATGTGAAAGGGGTAAAGGAGTTTTATGCTAAAAAAAAAGCAACTTACTCTCCAACTGCTTCTGAATTGAAAACACCCAAGGCTGGTTAGGCTTGGGTGGACATTTTCTTTGCTTGAAAAACCTGACTTGCCGGAGATCCCAAGTTTGTAATTGCGGATCAGGAATCGGCATCTTTCTTAGTAATTAATTGTGTGAAATGAATTTTAAAATAGTTAAAATTTTACAGGATAAGTGTGACTTGCCGGAGTTTCCAGGTTGGTAAGTGTGAAGCAGGAATCGGCATCTTGATTGGTTAAATGGTTTGTGTAGAGGTTTTATTCCTACAAGTGGTTGATGGAAATTTTCACTTCCAAATGCTAAATCAGGGACATTAGGTTGTATCTGATTTTCTAAAAAATGATTGAGGAAAATATGATGAACCAAACCCTTAATTTTACAAGTGATGAAATCAACAAAACTTATTTTCCGAAAAAATCATTTTGGTTAAAACAAACTTAAGTGTTTTGAAATCATAATGAGAAAATAGTTTTGTGAAAGGGGGAGTTCTGATTGTTTATGCCTAGTGGATGGCGAATTGAGGTGATTTGATATCAGTTGTCTATTTCTGTATAGTTTGTTTTCAAATTTCCTAAAATGTGTTTGCATTTTAGGGGGAGTAGAAAATTTCAGAAAATCCAAAAACATTAGAAAATTTGAAAAATACAAAAAACATGATAAAATCAAAAATGAGTTTTGTTGTGAAATAGAGGAAATGATAGTACATCAGTAGACTGTCACAACATGCTAAAGAAATGTAAAGTTAAATTGCGATAAACAATCTCACTGCGGATATGCCAGTAGGTTTTTGCACATTTAGTAGATTGTGACGAGATATAAACCTAAATTTCAAACTTGCTTATATCGTGGGGAAACATTTCTCGGATATATGGGTAACCCCCGAAATCTCGTTTGAAAGATTCCTTTTTCTGATATACTAGGTCTTTATACTCAGTGATATCTGGGGTATTATTCCGGGACTTCTGCTGAATGGAAGTTCTGACCTAGTACTCGAATAATACTTTCTGCAAAATGCTTGAAACATAGCATCACCCTCAGCATATATGATAAGACAATAAAATTGCTTAGCAATGTTGTTGTAAAAAAGATCCTCTAAAGGGGACACACCCAAAAGTTGAGTCATGATCTCTCTGCTGAACGGTAGTTCTGACCTGAGCTCTCATGATTCTTCATAATTTATTAACCCCTACAGATATCATTTGTGTCATAATTACCTGTAAGACTGAATATTGAGATCTGGATACGGGAGTATATTCTGAAGTGGGACATGCGATTGAGTTTAAGTGCTTAAGACATTAATATCGTATCTCGAAACAGTTGAACTTTGTGTGAAAATTTAAGTGGACCGGTATACTGACAATCTAGGTGAATTGTTTAGAACTTAAAATGTAATAAAGCTTAACGGTGTTGGTGACTTGTCAAAAACTGATATGATCCTCTTACACGAACTCACAAAAATATTGTTTGTAAATATTTCGTTACTGCATTACATGTTTCTTTATTTCAAAATCCAAAAAGATTTTCAGTGTGTTTTAGCATAAAATTTCAGAAAATTTAAAAAAAAAAAATTTGACAACTGATATTGAAAAGCTGATTTTCAAAATTCTGAGTGCTAAACATGATGAGTATAATTTGAGGGGGAGTTTGTTTTTAAAACTGATTTTTTTTATCAAACTTTCAAGTGGTTCATCAGATTGAAAAATCATTTTGTTTGAGTTTTGAAGGTGAGTCTGAGTTAGTGCAAATTTATATTTTGAAATATGTATGTGAGAGAAATTTACTTTGAGGTAGAGACTTTGCAGGATAAGATGAACTAGCTGATTGATATTGAGAAGTTGTGAGATGGAAAGCCAGACAACGATCCTAAAGCTGATGATGCTGATGAACTGAAGAAATGCCAGCATATCGCAAGGGGGAGTCAAAAGACCTGCGAGAATAGATTGAGAGAGTGATGCCCAGAGACAGATCAAGACTGAAGATGCGAAGACTCCACACTTAAGACTCGTCAACATCTGAGGGGGAGTCTGTTAGTGCATACATCTGTCGACTTCGTCTTGTATCGAGTCTTAGTCTTAGAATGTTAGATTAGGGCACATTGTACGAGATTTCCCGAGAAAGTTGATTTCACATATATGGACATGTCCATATGTGGGAAACCTCATGTCCATATGTGGGAAACCTCATGTCCGTATGTGGGAAACCTTGAATATGGTTTCGCTTATATGTACAATGGGGGGGTTTCGCTTTTATGGACATGTCTATATAAGCGAAACCTAGTCCCTATAAATACCCTAGGAGCGAATTCATTTGTAACAGTTCTTGTGATCCATACCGAGGTGCTGCCGGTGTGAGATTTGGATGTAAACGTTGTTATATCAATCAGAAAGGTGATTTAAGTGAAGATCTAGCTGTTTCTACGTTGATTACTTGTTTTCCGCACCTATAATTGACCAAAACTCCTCTGATAGACTCGTTCGGGTCAGAATTCGATCCTACAGATCAGCTTCAAGGAGAAAGTTACTTCTCCAAGATTGACTTGAGATCAGGTTACCATCAGCTGAAGGTCAGAGATGAAGATGTGCATAAGACTGCATTCAGAACCCGTTATGGTCACTACGAGTTCTTAGTGATGCCTTTCAGGCTCACTAATGCACCAGCAGCATTCATGGACCTCATGAATCGCGTTGTAAACCCTATTTGGATAAATTTGTCATTGTTTTTATTGATGACATACTCATTTACTCAAAGAATCAGGATGATCATGAAAAGCACCTTCGATGTATCCTTAAACTTCTTCAGCAAGAGAGGCTCTATGCCAAGTTTTCAAAATGTGAGTTTTGGCTTCGTGAAGTCCAATTTTCTGGACATATGGTTAGCAAGCGTGGTATCCAGGTGGATCCCGCTAAGATTGAAGCCATCATGAATTGGCAAGAACCGAAGACGCCCACAGAGATTCGCAGCTTCTTGGGTCTGGCAGGATACTATAGGCGCTTTATTGAAAATTTCTCAAGGATTGCTGCACCCCTGACTTCATTGACTCGAAAGAATATAAAGTTTAATTGGGGTCCTAAGCAACAAGAATCCTTTGAGATTCTCAAGCAAAAGTTGAGCAATGCTCCGGTGTTAACATTGCCTGAAGGAATTGAAGAATTTGTGGTATACTGTGACGCATCACATACTGGAATGGGTTGTGTACTCATGCAAAGAGGCAAGGTCATTGCCTATTCCTCGCGACAATTAAAGGTGCACGAAAATAATTACACCACCCACGATTTGGAATTGGGTGCCGTTGTGTTTGCACTAAAACTTTGGAGGCATTATTTATATGGCACCAAGTGTGTGATCTATTCTGATCATAAGAGCCTTCAGGATCTGTTTAACCAGAAGGATCTGAATATGAGACAGCGTCGATGAAATGAGACACTGAACTACTATGATTGTGAAATCCGATATCATCCAGGCAAGGCGAATGTGGTCACCGACGCCTTGAGCAGAAAGGAAAGAGTTAAGCCCATTAGAATCAATGCCAAGAGCATTGAATTGAAGAACAACTTGAATGAAAGATTGTTAGCCGCTCAGAAGGAAGCTATATTAGAAGCTAACTATCCAAATGAAGAGTTGGGCGTAACTGCTGAGCAGTTATCGTATGGAAAAGATGGAATCCTAAGATTGAATGGAAGAATATGGGCTCCAATTTATGGAGGACTTAGGGATGTGATTCTTCAAGAAGCCCATAGTTCCAAGTATTCTGTTCATCCTGGTAGTGATAAGATGTACCAGGATTTAAAGGCAAATTATTGGTGGAGAGGTTTGAAGAAATCTATAGCCACTTATGTGGCCAAATGTTTGACGTGCGCGCAAGTTAAAGCCGAACACCAGAAGTCGTCAGACCTGAACTTCCCACCTAGAAGTGGAAAATGGTAACTATGGATTTTATCACTAAGTTAACAAAAAACAAAGCGTGGAAATGATACTATTTGGGTTATAGTCGACAGGTTGACCAAGTCAGCCCATTTCTTACCTATTAAGGAAACTCACAGCTCCGACAAGTTAGCTCAGTTGTACGTGGATGAGATTGTATCTCTTCACGGAGTGCCAGTATCTATTATCTCTAATAGAGATACAAGATACACGTCTCACTTTTGGAAAAGTTTTTAGCAATCCCTAGGCACTCATCTAAACTTCAGCACTGCTTATCATCCTCAGACGGATGGGCAAAGCGAGCATACAATTCAAACGCTTGAGGATATGCTACGAGCTTGTGTTATAGATTTAGGAGGAAGTTGGGATGATCATCTTCCGTTGATTGAATTCTCGTACAATAATAGCTATCATTCAATTATTCAAGCAACGCCTTTTGAGGCATTGTACGGAAGGAAAGGCAGAACGCCAGTTTGTTGGGCGGAAGTTGGAGATGTCCAACTATCAGGACCTGATATAATCCTGGAGACGACAGATAAGATTGTACAGATTCTAGATCGTCTCAAAGCTGCCAGGGATAGGCAGAAAAGCTACGCAGATAAAAGGTGTAAACCTCTGAAATTTGAGGTAGGTGACAAAGTGTTACTTAAGGTATCACCCTGGAAAGGGGTGATGCGTTTTAGCAAAAAGGGAAAGCTAAGCCCAAGATATATTGGACCATTCGAGATCATTGAATGTGTCGGAACTGTAGCTTACAAGCTAAATTTGCCTAAAGAGCTCAGTGGAATCCATAATGTGTTCCACATCTTCAATTTAAAGAAATTTCTAGCTAATGAATTGCTAGCAATGTCGCACAGGGACGTGCAGCTAGATGAGAGCTTAAGGTTTGTTGAAAACCCTTTGTCGATCGAGGATCGACAGGTTAAGAAGCTTCGAAAGAAGCATGTGCCGATTGTGAAGGTTAAATGGGATGCCCGAAGAGGCCCAGAATACACGTGGGAGGTTGAATCCACAATGAAACAGAAGTCCCCTCATTTATTTCAGTAAATCTCGAGGTCGAGATTTATTTTAAGGGGGTGAGGATGTAACACCTCGTAAAATAACGAACAATGTAATAAAGACACGTGTCATGGGCTTAAACGTGTAAGGAATTATTTCCGAGGAACTTAAATTGTCAAACAATGTAAATATGTAAGTAAAAGGGATCCAAAGTGTCAACATGCCATTCTTGTGCCTCTGATTGACCTCATACGACGTTCGTATTCTTTAATGAATAATTTATCGAACATTAGAAGTCGTTTGTGTTTAAAATAAGGATCTTACAAAACATAGGGGTTAAAAGTGTCAACATGTTAAAGTTACCTCTGAGTGACCTTTAACGAACCCAAAAACATTGTAAATAATTTAATATTTCGCTCACAAGAATATTAGATATTAATTTTGAGGAGTTTCAATGAAAACAAGACTTTTCGGGTGATCGTGCAACTAACCGGGAGCTTAACGGAGTTAGTTTGTGACCCAAGGTCCTTAAAAGTTAACTATGGGGGTCCAAAATGCAATAAATGAAAGTAAAATAAAGTTTAAATGGACCAGGGACTGAAATTGCAAGATTTGGAAACTTAAAACCGATTCTCCCCATTGACGCGGGCCGCGTAAGCCAAGGCTTATGCTTACGAGGGCCGCGAGGGACTGCCAGATACAGCCAGAAGTGGACAGCTGCAAGTTCAGCCTGTTCCACCGCCTTAGAAAGCTTGTTTTCGATTCCAGTGACTGAGCCAACAGATTTTTATGCATAGGGGACACCTGGGATCATCAGGAATCACTTGTAGGGCCATGTGGAACAATCTTGGAGCATCAAAGTTGTAGGATCGTTTTGTGACCCAAACGAGTCAATCAGAAGAGTTCTAATCTATTTTAAAGGCGGAAACAATGAAATAGACCTGAAAAACAGCTTGATTCACTATCAAATGTCTTGTATTATCGATTTAACACTATTTCAGATTAGCAGACACATCGGCAGCACTTCTGTACCGGAAACATGAGTGTCACAAATGATTTCGTGTGAGAGCTATTTATAGAGATGTAATTCCGCTTGAAAGTGGCACTGGCTATTTCAAGCGGAATTAGCTCAAACACACTAAAACCCTATATCTCGAACAATGTGCCCTGATCTAACAATTCTAGTACAAGGCTCGATACAAGATTAAGTCGACAGACGTAATGCAGCAACAGACTCCCCCTCGGATGTTGACGAGTCTTCAGTGTCGAGTCTTCATAATCTTCAGTCTTGATCAGTCTTTGGGCTCTTCCAAAATATCTGACAGAGTAAGCATCCTCAATCTTTATCATATATTCTCTTTTATCATCAGAATTCGATTCTGACTATTATATCTACAGACTTTTCTCTCCATCAGATGTTGATCTAATCTTCAATTCCAGAATCACAATCTGGCTCTTGAGTCTTCTAATTCTCTTGATCAGATCTCTTGATTCCTTAAGTTCATCAGCATCAGCAGTTCCAGGATCATAACCTGGCCTACCTGCACAAACTCTACCTCACAATAAATTTCACAAAAAATAAATTGACAAATTTATTCTCTGCTTACCACTTGTAGACACAAACTAATCACATCATTTTCAAGTATCGACTAAAATGATTTAACATATAAAACTCTGATGAACCACTTGTAAAAAAAATCTTTTCAAGCATACATTCCCAAACCTGTTCGTCATGTTCAGCACTCAGAATTTTAAAAGTCAGCTTTTCAACATCAGTTGTCTAAAATCTTTTTGAATTTTTTCAAAAATTTATGCTAAAACACTCCGAAAATCTTTTTGGATTTTTTGATAAAAATAAAATGCAGAAAAGAAATGTTTACAAACAATATTTTTGTGAGTTTGCGCAAGAGGATCATATCAGTTTCTGTGACCAATCACTAGCACCGTTAAGCTTTAAACATTTTCAGTTCCCCACGATATAAGCAAGTTTGAAATTTAGGTTTATATCTCGTCACAATCTACTAAATGTGCAAAAACCTACTGGCACATCATCAGTGAGACCGTTTATCACATTTTTTACTTTCCATATCTTTAGCATGCTGTGACCGTCTACTGATGTACTATCGTTTCCTCTTTTTCACAACAAAACTCATTTTTGACTTTATCATGTTTTTGACTTTTTCAAATTTTCTAATGTTTTTGGATTTTCTGAAATTCTTACTCCCCCTAAAATTCAAAATCATTTAAAGAAATTTGAAAACAAACTGTACAAGTAAAGTGACAACCGATATCAAATCACTTCAATTCGCCATCCACTTGGCTTAAACAATCAGAACTCCCCCTCACAACAAACTATTTTCCCATTGTGATTTCAAAACACTTAAGTTTGTTTTAATCAAATGGTTTTTCCGGAAAATAAGTTTTGTTGATTTTATAAAACCACTTGTAGGTTAGGGGTTCATCACATTGTCTTCCAAAATACCACTTGTAGGAAAAACAAGTACAATTTAATGTCCTTGATTTACCACTTGTAAGTGAAAACCTTCTTCAACCACTTGTAGGTTCACTTCACTAATCATCACTTATTCAAACAAAATATAACAATATAAAGATACCACCTGTAGATTTACCAACCAAATATATAAAAAATGATGCCGATTCCTGCTCCACGATTACCAACTTGGGAACTCCGGCAAGTCAGAATTTTTAGTTTGAAAATGTTGTCCCCCAAGCCTGACCAGCCTTGGGTGATTTTGGTACACATCTATCCCACCAACATTTTGATTTATAAAAATCTTTTACATCCTTCACTTTCCCATCAACCATCTTTCCAAAAATATGTTTAACTTTTCCACTAAACAGCTTTTCAGCATCAAATTCTCCTTTACCTGTGAAGAATTGACCTGAAATCTTAAACCTACCTTTAGATTTAAGATTATCCTATGACAATGGTGGAAAGTTTTCATCGTTCACCTCTGGAACGAAAATCTCATTCTTTTTCTCAACAGATGACTCCTCTGATTTTATGGAATCAGATTCATTTTCAGAACTATTCTCAGATTTAACAACCCATCTTTGTTTGTTCAAATCGACTTTTCTTTTGTAAAAACATTTTGAAGTTTCACCAACTTCAAACTTTTTTGGTTGTTTCATTTCATCATCAAATTTCTTTTCCAACTTTGAGTTAGAATTAACTCCCTGTTTTGTGTTGTTTGATTGTTGACAATTCCAAGCTATATGTCCAATCTTGTGACATTTGAAACATGTTCTTTTGTCAACTCTTGGAGCAAATTTCTTCACATTCTTCTTTATTTCAGCAAGAAACTCTTGCTTTGACTGTTTCCAGAATGGTTTCTTCTGCTCATCTTCAGAACTTCCTC
>JARYGA010029189.1:0-50074 GCA_030545235.1 Helianthus tuberosus
AACATGGTTGATCAATTGCCATATGACATAGACATAACCTATTCCAAATCTGATGATTCTAGTGATTCAGAGGTGGTAGGTAAGGTCGTTGAAAGTGTTTTGAAAGAAGAATCGGTTGAAACAGGTAAATCTGAATCACAGGATGAAAATGAAGGTAGTTTTCATGAAGGTTATCTGAAAAACTCAAAATCTGAGAAAAATGCGAATGATGATTCAAAAGGATTGGTTTATACCATGATTGGATCGGACAAATTATTCTCAGATCGTGAAGTCCCGATTCAGAATGTGAGTTCAGAAAAGATTGATAAAGTTTTCAAGATGATTGAAATTGAGAAATCTGAGATTCCAAAGTTTGCTGGAAAGAGTCACAAAACTTTTTATAACAAACCTGGTTACAAAAAGAAAAACATGAAGGCTGGGTTGGGTTATAAAAAGAAACAGAATTGGAAAAGAAATGAAACGCCAAATTATCAATAAAAGATGAATTTTGTTCACGAAACAAGTTTCGAAGAAGAGAAAGAACTCCAATTTAAACGACAGTCAAATAAAGAGTTCTATGCTCAGAAAAATCAACAACAACAGGTCAAAGATGTGTCCAAAAGATCATGTTTTAAATGTGACCAAACTGGACATCTTGCTCGCAAGTGTCCAAATCTAAAACCTGTTGATGTTGAAAAGAAAAAGAAGTCTGATGTTGTGAATCAGAAGTAAACCAAATTTGATTCAAAGCAAACTTGGAAGCCGAAAATTTCAAAGGCTGACTCACAACAAACATGGAAACCAGTGACACCCAGATTTAGAACAACACAAAGTTGGAAAACAACTGTTGATGCAACAAAACCAAATCAACTTTGGAAACCAAAAGTTGTTGTTCAAAATCAAAATGTTCAAAATGATTCACATTTTTACAAAAGAAGTGTGTCTAAAGGACAAACTTGGGTTGAAAAGAAATAAAAGGTTTCAGTGAGTGATAATCGGAATGAAAATACATTTGTGAAAAAGGATAAAGATTTTCCGAAGATGAATGAATCATATTGTGTTGAAATGCCTAAGGTTAAATAGACTTGGGCTAACTTGTTCAAGTAATTGAATACATTGAATGTGCAAGTGCTCAAGAAAATTGAATGTCATCTAGAGGAGTGTCGGAGCATGTCACACCCTCAAAATACCACATGCGGAAACACCGCGGGACGTGTGATGTACCAGGATCCAGCCACCAATCACATTGAACTATAGCAATATATTAAAAAAAGATTCCATTTATTTCAAAATATAGTTTCAAACCATAACATAATCCAAAACGTCAGCAGAAGCATAATGTAAATAGTTATTCAAGTATTTCAAACAATTGTGCAAAACCAATAAACATGTATCCAAGAGCTATGACCCATGACCACTCCAGCACTCCCAGATAGCAAGTCCCATCCATGAATCTAACGACCTGTAAGCATGCAGACAAGTGTATCAGACAACGCTGGTGAGTTCAAAGTTTGTTAACACGTTTTTAGTTACCAGATACAAGTGTAAAACATTTTAGATATTTTATGTTGTTAATAACTCGATTACCACCGATGGCTAAAGATTATTTGCCCTATTCCCCAATATCTCTATCAAAGCAATGGTCAAGACTGAGGTCATTAGTTCACGCCCGTCCTCCCTGGTATGGTGTGAGGGTGCCAAACCTAAATAGCGCTATTAACTAATACCCTGTTGCCTCCCCGGCAACAAATTGGTAGAAGGGACTTAAATGATAGATATGAGTGTATTAACCAACATCCCAAGTTTAATATTCCAGTCAAACCCAATAACCCGACATTCCTCCCCGGAACGTTTACCAGATGTCCCTCCCCGGGACACATGCTTGGAAAAAGAGCAGTGAACTCACCTTAGATTTGCTCGGTATATTTAGTTACCCTTTCCAGTTAGTCAACCAACCCTACCGTGGTCAACAATACTTATCAGTTTCGTAAACAGACTAAATCACGTATTTCACGCAGACTGTATTCATCACCAAGTTTACCATATAACATGAATCAAGTACCCAGTTTGTATACACAGCAGCACATAATAGTTGGGTCTACTACTACTACTACCATGAGTGAAACCAGGTTTCTAATCACAAGTAACAGTCATTTCTAATTCACATTGACATCTATCAACATGTGTATCATAATGGTTCATGCAAAACAACATTGCATGTAACAGGTAATTAGTTTCCATACAAGTCAACATATCTTTGTGAATGTTACATAAGTCAAAACAGGCTCCTTATTCTTAACCAGCACTATCATGTACTCAAACAATATGCATAAACATCAGTATTCATTATCATTATCATCACAGTGGAGTGCCGACGAAGGACCTTCACATCGATGAAGATCCCCTTGACGAAGGTCCCCATTCTTCGTCGAAGGCATGTCGACGAAGTATTCTGTTTTTCGTCAACCGGTGTGTCGACGAAGATTGACATTCTTCATTGACTTGTGTTGTTCGTCGGGGGTTGTTCGTCATCAAACCCAAGCAGTTTCAACATTTCCTTAAACCCTAATGTTTACAGTTACCTTACGTCGATCACAATCCAATCGGTTTCTAGGTTCATCATGCAAGCACATCATCGTTATTACTATCAACAGTTTACCAATAACATCATTAATCATCATGGATAGTAACATCATAACATTATCGTTCATCATTCTTACAAAGCCTTACAGTTAGCATGAAATCATTATTCTAACCCTATCAATTCATCAATTAGATAAGACACCAGAATCACATTTAAGCGATCATCAGCCATAAGGTTTCCTAACCTCTAGCAACAACCTAATCATTTATTCATCTAACCGCACGATATCATAGACGAACCCTAGCCTCACATAAGGTTATCACACAATTACACCAATGATTAATACGATGAATACTAACCGATGATAACTAGATGATAAGTCCGATCGAGATGTAGAGCCTCGTGAACCCAAGGTTGTCGCCGCACAGAAAATAGAAGGTGTTCTAGGGTTTGCCGTAAAAGCTTATGCCCGGTTATGTACTGAATTAACATTAAAACCATGTTGGGCCTATACTAGGCTGTGGGCCGGCGAAGATCTCATACGAAGTTCATTCTTCGTCGGGCAAGGGAATGACGAAATACATTTTTCGTCGAGCAAGCCAATGATGAAGTATATTCTTCGTCAAGCGATGTTGTGACGAAAAGGGTTTTTGTCCTTAAAAGTTTTGATTAAACGTTCAATTATTAAACCACCAACTAACTTATACCAAAATCATTAAATAATATACATGATACCATGGTTGTAGAAGTCCCGCCTAGGCTCCGAGTACTCCCCGAGTACTCGCTACAAGGTCAGCTGCTGAGGCCCGAGTATTGTTCGCCTAGGCCAATTACTCCCCGAGTAATCTCCGCCTAGGCCGAGTACTTCCCGAATACTCCCGAGTACTCTCAAATCCGACTAGGGAATGCCTAGCGACTTTTGCAACCATGCATGATACAATGTACAACGAAATATAAAACAGGATAGTAAAACAGGTGACACATAAAGGAAAAGTCTTGAAATATCGGGTTGTCACATCATCCCCAACTTGAAAGAAATTTCATCCCGAAATTTAATAAGCAATCCAAAATAGCGCGGCGTTAGATCAGGATGACTGTATATTTTCCGCGGGTGCCACATCATCCCCAACTTGAAAGGGAATTTTGTCCTGAAATTCCTCAGTTGCATCAGGATTAGATTGTTCAGTTGGGAAAAGGTGACGATACTTGAGCTTCATTAGATCCTCGTGCTCCCACGTGAACTCCGGTCCACGTCTTGAGTTCCAACGAACTCTCACGATAGGGATTCGGCTATGCTTATGGACCTTGACTTCCCGATCCATAATTTCGATAGGTTCTTCGACAAACTGCAATTTGTCATCGATTTTCAACTCTTGAAACGGTACCACAAGTGTTTCATCAGAGAAACACTTCTTTAGTTGCGATACGTAGAAGACATCATGAACATTACCCAACTCAGCAGGTAACTCTAGCTTGTAGGCAACTTTACCGATTCGCTCCAGAATTTTGAAAGGCCCTACATAACACGATCGCCAACTGCGAACTCCAAACCGTACCACACCCTTCCAGGGTGAGACTTTTAACATGACACGATCGCCAACTGCGAACTCCAAAGGTTTCCTACGCTTGTCAGCGTAGCTTTTCTAACGGTCGCGCGCTGCCGCCATACGATTTCTGATCTGAACAATTTTCTCAGAGGTTTCAAGTACAAGTTCCGGGCCTGTGATCTGGCTATCACCCACCTCAGCCCAACAGAGAGATGAACGATATTTCCGTCCATACAGTGCTTCGAACGGGGCTGCCTGTTTGCTAGTATGGTAGCTGTTGTTATAAGAAAACTCTATCAGAGGCAAGTGTTTCTCCCACCCTTGCCAAAATCAATCACACACGCTCGCAGCATGTCTTCAAGTGTCTGGATGGTCCGTTCACTTTGACCATCCGTCTGTGGGTGATAAGCAGTGCTCATGTCGAGGCGTGAGCTGAATGATTTGTGCATCGATTGCCACAAATCCGATATGAAACGCGGGTCACGATCTGAGATAATAGAAGTTGGCACCCCGTGCCTAGAAACCATTTCCTTAAGATAAACAACAGCTAGTTGTGAAAACTTATCTGTCTCCTTGATTGCTAGAAAGTGCGCTGACTTCGTGAGACGGTAAATGATCACCCAGATGGTATCGTTCCCGTTTTGAGTTCGTGGCAACCCTGTGACAAAATCCATAGCGATTTGCTCCCATGTCCACATGGGTATTTCAGGTTGCTGAAGCAGGCCGGAGGGTTTCTGATATTCCACTTTAACTTTTGCACAAGTCAGACACTTACTCACATAAGTCGCAATGTGAGCCTTCATCTTTGGCCACCAATACAAGACTTTGAGATCCTGATACATCTTATCCGAACCCGGATGAACTGAGTATCGAGACTTGTGTGCTTCGTGTGACACATGTGCCTCCACGGCTGTCAAGCAAACACCAAATCAATGAAATATTGTATTTCATACTTGGGATTTGTATAAATATGTGTATCATTTGCATATATCAATTCTTTTTCGATTTCGAGCTTTAAATCGCTTTCTGGAAGGTTATACGCGAACTGATACGTAAATATAACCAGTTTAATTCAAAAAACACTCCAGAACAGTGACATAGGCTTAACGTACCTTAAATAACCTTTACATAACTTAGAAATAAGTTTTGAAGGCTTTGGTATGGCAAAATCAAGTTTATTCGCTTACAGGGACTAAATTCGACAAAATGTGAAAGTATGCCGATTCGTACTGTAACGAACATTCCGGAACATGACCATAAGTTAAACATACCCTAAATATCCTTTACATAGCTTAGAAATAGGCTTTGAGGGGTTCGGTGTGATAAAATAAACTTTTTGGTCATTTAGGGACTAAAAGTGTCAAAAAGTGCATAAGTTTGCATTTTCGCGCATAACTTACGTTCTGAATACATCCGGACATCCAAAAATTTATGTAATCATTAAAAAATTATGTTTTAGTGATTTCCATGATAAAAATCCATTCGCCACGTAATTTGGATCGTTTTTCGCGTCCGTTCGTGTTTCGTCGTAATTAACCGAACAACGCAACCGTACGGCCAAACGAACCGACATCCGGCATATTTTTGAACATGTTTCATGTACCTATGTTTAGGCATCATTGTAGAGCCTTGAAAATGGCTTAACGGGCCTCAAACGTGTCAAAATGTGGCTTAGAAGCATGCAGGGACCATTTCTGCAATTTCTGAAACTTGTTGCTGATCTGTGGAGTCCAAGCGGGGGGCGTAAGCCTTATCAGGATCTTACGCAGGGTGCCTAAAACCCCCAGATGTGCAAAATGTGTATTACAGCCTGTTCCAGGGGTTTCCAAGTGTTGCAAATGGTTTCTAAGTTTTCTGGGGGCAGTTTTGGGGTGCCCATGGTTTTGCAAATCAGTGGGTGCATGTGTACGGTGGAGATCAAAGCTCGTTTTACAAGGAACGATCCTAACGGTCACCCGAAATCTATAAATACCCCACCCCTTTTGCACTCAAAACCCACACTTGATCTGATTGCTCTCTAAGTTGAAGTGATTACATTTCATACCTGAGAATAATCGGATCAAACTTCCATTCTTGGACCTTTTGTAAGTATTCTTTCGTTCTTTTACGCGTTTTTAGCGTGAAAGTCAAACTTTGTTTGACTTTCTGCATTGACCATTTTTTGGTCAACTCGAAGTTCGTTTAAACTTCATAACGTGAGCGTAATCACGATGGTTTTAGTCTCTTGTGACTATACCTACTGATTACCACGTTATCTAGGCATAGTGACGAGTCGTAGTTTCGGCCAGAATGCGTATTCTTGCGTATTTTGTAACCAAACTACTTTCAGGTATCAAGACCCTTTGTTTTGATACCAAACATGTTTTCAAACCTCGTTAAACATGTTTTAACATGTTTAGCTCGTCACTTTAGGTTTAGTACTTATATAGGGTCGTAAGGTAAGCGATCTAAACAATCGCTTAGACTTTCGAACCCGGCCCGTTTGGTCGATCATTGGGATCCAACCAAACACATTAGGTGACCATAGTTGTATAGGGAATAACCTTCCGAGGTTATACCTTATGGTCACTTCATTTAAGTAGTTGTATGATAGGTAGTTTATATGCCTTAGGTAAATGACCAAAATGCCCTTTTTACGCATAAATTCATTTTAAGCATATGTAACGTAAATTTTCACATCTAAACTGTTTAGGTAACATTATTAGACACATTAAGGCATATATTACTTGTCATAGGACTAGTTAGGCGGTCCGGATGCGTTTTACGTGAACGACGCGTTAAAGTAATATAAGCTACCTAAACGGGTCGTAATGGGTCGTAAGTACTTAGGATAGGGTTCGTTTTAGTATGTAGGCTTCGTTAAACCATATCATACGAGCTCCAATACTCATTTGGTTTATGAAACCTCATTCTATCTGATCTTCCGATTTAGGTCCGGTTATTTATGTAGTTATCTATATTAGGTGCCGTTTGATTTCCGTGATCCCTCTAGTTTTCTTGGTTGTTATTTAAGACTTCTAAGCACCCTCAAGTGAGTACATAGTTCCCGTTCCCCTCTTTTACTGTTTTCAAACTGTTTTGGGGTGAAACACATGTGCCTACTTGTTACTTTCGTTCTTTCCATGTTTTCATATCATATACTTGCTATGTTCCTTAGTACACTATTAGTACATGATTTCATTAGGTTTTTGCTATGTATGTCCTTTTAGTGCATACTTAGTACATCGTTTTACATTACATTTCATGCTATGTATGTTCATTGTTGCATACTTAGTACATCGTTTTACATTACATTTCATGCTATGTATGTTCATTGTTGCATACTTAGTACATTGTTTTACATTGTATTTCTGTTGCATATGTTCCAGTAGCATAAGAACACATTGTTTTACATTTCTACTTGGTATGTTCACTTAGCATACTAGGTACATTATTTTCATAAAACATGCTTACATTTGGTATAACATTTGGTTTGTTTAATGAAACTAATACATTCATTAACATTAGCTACGACGTTCATTAGTAGGTAGTGGTACCATAGGAATTGACAACTCCCGTTCCTGAAATCCTAGGTTTGTTTGGATGGATGGAATGACCGAATTCGATACACATAATTTAGATAAACCTTTAACTTCACTTAACGGTTTATCGCCACAGTCTCAAGGCTTGGATGTAGACGTTTAACATTACCGCATAGATGTTTGTATCAGTAAAGCATGCATTATTTTACAAAACATAACTTTTGATTATAATTCATCAAATGCATTGTTTTGTACATTTCTTTCTTATAGGGTTGAGTAAATGCTTTTAATTCAATAAAGGCTTTTATTCACTATACATTACATTTGTTTAATACATAAACAATTTTACATTGGTGGTTTGTTTTGGTAAATGATTTAAATAACGAGGCGGGTGTAATAAGATAAAAGCATGGTGGATACGCCGCTGGTACTTCCTATATATAAGTGCTTTTATGGTATTACATGTCGTAGCGTTATTTAAACCATTTCAAGTTTAACATAATACATTTTACACTTATAACACATCTTCATGAAACATTGTTTTACAAACAACATATTTTATACAAACTCATTTTTTCTTGGCTATTCATTTCATTATGCATTATTCTTTTATATCATCTGATTTCTTATCACTTTTTATGATTTATAAAAGAAAATATTTTACAAGGATCATGACTAACTTTTGTTAAACATTTTTCTCTAAACTTATAAGTCATGAATCCTAACTCAATAAAACCTATGTATCTCACAGGCATTTTATGCTGACGTACCTATTTTCATATGTGTTTCAAGAAATAATGCATAGGATTAATCAAGATACACTTAGGCGGACTTGGGCCTTAGTGACAATAAAAGATGCAAGACTAGTTAATTATGTTATGCTTATTCGTTGTTAAGACATTGTAACTTCTTTTAATCAATAAAACAACATTTAAATTTCCATGTGTTATGAAACAATGATTCTATTACAACACTCCTTGACGATTTCGCCACGATTTGTTGTTTTACGTGGTCGGGGTGTGACACTTCGTCCATCACAAGCTCTCTAAGATTACCAAACAAAGGGACCCATACACGTTCCATGAAATAGAGAATTCCATCAAACCTCTCTACCAGTCATTTCTCCATGCCCCTCAAATATTCGGCTTCAATGTTTTCCTCTTTCAATGCCTCAGATTGTGCAGAGCGGATCTGGTCAGGCAAATTAGAATGGATGGTGAGCTGCAAGGCGAGGACACGTTTGGGCTTCGTTTCCTTTCGACTAAGGGCATCAGCTACTACGTTAGCCTTTCCTGGATGATACTTGATTGCACAGTCGTAGTCGTTTAAGAGTTCTACCCAGCGATGCTGTCGCATATTTAATTCCTTCTGGTCAAAAATATGATGAAGGCTCCTGTGGTCGGTATAAATAGTGCATTTGGTACCGTACAGATAGTGCCTCTAGATTTTCAACACGAAAACCACGGCTCCCAATTCTAAATCGTGAGTCGTGTAATTCCTCTCGTGAACCTTCAACTGTCGAGAGGCGTAGGCTATCACCTTCTCGCGTTGCATCAACATGCAACCAAGACCCTGAATGGAAGCATCACAATATACCACAAAATCTTCTGTACCTTCAGGTAGAGACAAGATCGGTGCACTGCAGAGTTTCTGTTTTAATAACTGGAAAGCATCTTCTTGTTTCGTTCCCCAAGAGTATACAACGCCTTTCTGTGTCAACGAGGTAAGAGGCTGAGCGATCTTTGAGAAGTCTTTGATAAACCTGCGGTAGTACCCAGCGAGACCAAGAAATTGTCGCACCTCTGAAGGAGTATTCGGTGCCGCCCAGTTTCTGATAGCAACTATCTTGGCAGGATCTACGTGTATCCCCGATCCATTCACAATGTGGCCAAGGAAGTGTACCTCTCGAATCCAGAAGTCACACTTAAAGAATTTCGCGTAGAGTTGCTCCTTCCTCAGGAGCTCCAAGATAAGTCGTAAGTGTCGCTCGTGATCTTCCTTGCTCTTAGAATAGATCAGAATGTCGTCGATAAACACGATGACGAAATTTGCAAGATACGGTTTACACACGCGGTTCATGAGGTCCATGAAGACCGCTGGCGCGTTCGTCAACCCAAATGGCATAACCAAAAACTCATAATGGCCATACCGCGTTCGAAAAGCCGTTTTTGGTACATCCTCCTCTCGGACTCTCATCTAATGATAGCCCTATCTTAAATCGATCTTCGAGTAAAAACTTGACCCCTGCAACTGGTCAAACAGGTCGTCGATGCGTGGCAAAGGATAACGGTTCTTGATAGTCACCTTTGTTTTGGTCAAAAATTACCGAAGCAATTAAGTGATCAAATTAGTTAAGTGAGGTAGTGTGCTAAGAATGTGTATCAAAAATATGCTAATTAAGTTGTCTGTAAAAACAGTTTTCAGGATACGGCTCAGGATATCGAGCTGTATCTACAATCAAACAATGAGCAAAAATGTAAAGAGTGACACGGGATGTACGAGGAAAGCCCTTGATCAATCTAGATCGCCGGCACAAAACCTCGGGAGCTGACAATCGCAGCTGCCTTGTTCTTCTTATTACTTCAAATGTCAGGATACAGTGCAGGATATGTAAGTGTGTTGTGAGTGTTTGCAGCTAGAGAGAAAGAGTGTTCGAGAGATTGTGTGTGTTCTTATCTGATCCGATCAACCCTATTTATAGTAAAGTAAAACTAACTAACTAGCCTATAAATCTGGGATATTACGAATATTCCCTTTGTGAACGTTGTATTCCACATCTTCCGGCTTCAACGTCCATAATCCAACAGATTTGCCCGAGTCTTTGGGAGAAGAAGTCCACTTGAACGTTATACACTTGTACCAATAATCTGCACGTGAATTAATTAGTCACTACCAGGATACTGTATCAGGATGTTACGAATATCCTGATCCGGTATCCTAATCACAACAAAAGAAACATAGTCAGAATATTATTCAGGATATATGAGCAGAAAACCACCCATAACAATTGTCCCCAATATATATCTGTTGGTATACCAATTCGAACGGATATATTTTAAAACTTATCTCATAAATCTAGGTTATTAAGTTGAAACGACGGTCGAGATAACATTGTGCAACTTCCAACGTGGTTTTCACTCGATGGCTATCTATTACGCCCCTATATCTTCTCTCTTTCTGTTTGAAAACCAAATATCATCAACAGAATCTCCATGTAATTATTCATTCTTTCTTCTTTCCCTGCTAATCTCTTCATTCTTCTCCTAATGGCTACTAGAACCCGTTCTCATACTGGTGAATCGACGGAGACCTTTGTCCAACAAAACCTTCTCAAGAACCCCGAGAAGGAGATCTGTGCCTTTGATAATGCAGATATCGTAGCGTTGAGAGCCTCCGGCGCCTTTCTAGACAGCGCGATTATCAGACCATTCGACCGGTCAGTTCGATCGGACGTTTCATCTGCCGATTGGGTCTGTTTCCTGGTATATCCTTTCTCGTTAGGCCTTCGGTATCCTTTTCCTGAATTCATGATGCAATTTTTTCGAACCATTGGTCTTTGCTTTGCCCAAACAATGCCTATGGTTTGGAGGGTACTGATCGTACTCAACCAAATCAAAAACCTTCACTTTCCTGACCTCTACATCGAGGATATTTCAATCGCCTACCGTCTCCGATCACATGGTTCTAGTCGGTTTTTACTCTTTTCCACTTCCAGTAAACCCCTCATTCTCAAAGCCACCAAAAACAAGGACGAATGGCAGCGGAAATTCTTCTTCGTTGTGCGAGATTCCATCTACGAGGGTGCTAGCCTCCCGGTGGAGTGATTAACCACCGGTAGAGTTTTAGGGTTTTAAGAATATCCCCAAATACCCCTTGGGCCTATATCCTATGCTGATAATTTTTTATTTGGCCTCTATGTAGTGAACTTCAAAGAAGTAGCCCCTCCTACTGAAAAATCTGAAAAGAGAATTAAAATAATTTACCAGTTACCGGATGGTGATAAGAGCTTTTCCACACACCTCCGAAGTTCCAGTCAATATTCATCGTCTGATATGTCTGGTAAGAATTATTCTGTAAATAATTGATTAGCGTAATATAATGAAAGAGTAGAAAAGATTTAGAACTTCTCCTTTTATGCAGCACCAGCCAAAATCCCAGAAGTTTTCGACCTCGAGGAGTTGGACAGTTACTCCGATCCTGTCCAGGTCAAGAAAGAGCCAAGTCCCAAACCTATTACTTCATCTAAGCCCACCAGCTCTAAAGCCGTCATCATTCCCAAGCCTTCGCCAGCTACTAAGCCCCGGATCTCTAGTTCCCGTAAGAGGAAAGAGACTGATTCGCCTGCCACCCCGAGACGTTTCCCTACGAGAATCACGGGTTTATCGAGGCAAGCGAGTTCATGACTTCCTTTCTCAACCAGGTATAGATCCTTATTCCGTATCTTGCACATATATGTCAAACCAATATCCTGGTTATTATACAATAATACCTGCATTTTTTTGTTGTAGGGCCTCAAACATTCGGTTCACTTGTACGAAGAATCCTGCGGGCTCAACAAGATGCTCGAGTCCAAATTGAAGAAAGCCGAGGTCACCATTTCCGACCAAGGTATGATCGCTGTTGCTAAATCTCAACACTACGAGGACAAGTTCAAAGCTATGACCCAGGAACACCAGGCTGCCCTCAAGAAAGCTACTCACGAAGCCCAAGCCCATCTCGATGCTACCCAGACCCAACATGAACAGGATATGGCCTCTTACCGGGAAGGCCTTAAAAGCTCCATCGTCATCTCCCTTCTTCAGGCTAGGCTAAAAATGGCCTACGAAGCCAAGGCCCTGGGCTTTGAATTCCCTTCTTGGAATGTCGACGCCTGGGAGACGAAGTTAAGGGGTCTTGGCGGTAATCCTATGGAGCATCCTGCTAAATCTGTAGCTGAGGGGTCTTCCAAGGTGACTGAAAAGCTAATTAGCGCTGGTGGCGAGGCTGAGAAGGATGTTCGAGCTAATCCTGAACCGTATGCTGGTGAAGACATGATGAATGAAGACGGTGCTGCCCCTTAATTGCAGCGAAGTGGGCGATGATGGATATTTGTGCCTAGGCCAGAGCCCACTTTTTTAAGTTTGTTGGTTGGGCTTGTTAAACAATTTCTAATTCCTGTCTTTCAAACAATTTACATTTCCTGCACTTAGACAATATGGTGACCAAAGGTGGAGGGATCCTGAGTTTCAGGACGAAGCCCTTGGTCATCAATTAGTATGGTTTGTTTTGAACAATATAACAGTTGGAGGTGAATGGGTCTCGGTTTGAGATGAAACCTTCAACTGTTATTTAAATATGGTTAGAAACTAATTGTGCTTTTGGTGGATGGATCTCGGTTTGAGATGAAACCAAAAGCACAACTTTTGCTATGTTAATAATATAACCTTCTTTTGGCCTTATTCATTGTTGTTCACTTTTATTTTTGCAAAGCTTGTTTTAATAACAGTTGCTTGACTTGAATACAGTTTTAATTTTTAATCCAAGTATCATGTCCCAAACATTCCAACCAAATATCCTGAAGGATATTCTAAAAATATATTTTGAAAGTATATACTGAGAACATATCCTAATCAGGATAATGAAAATGTTATAATCAAGCTTTTATCAAACATGGTTTCAAAAATTTAAATGATTTAGATAAGGTTTTTAAAGGAGAGATCATACCAGAAGTAGAGTGCAACCCTATTCTCATTCTTCGATCCTTTTGCAATCTTTCCAATGAAGATGTCCCCAGTCTGGGACACTTAGTGTACTGGGTCCAATCTTGATCCTTTGAGCTTTGCACAATTACCTCAGTAAGAATGTCCCCTGTGCATTATGTCTTTGAATGCGTAGAAATTTTCTGGACATCAATTGCAACCGTTTGAATAATTTTTGTATTATAGGGGATAAACCCATAGGTATTCTGGGGAAAATCCCAAGTTTTCATGCGCTACAGGTGGGAGTGTATAAACTCCAAGACTTAGAAAGGTGAAAACCTTTGAACCTTAGAGAGTATGAAAATACCCTTTTGCGAGAGAGGGTGATCAATCCTCATATACTTTTAGGATCCAGGATATAGCCAACAATAATGAAATTGTCAGCCACTTTTACATGGACTGGTCCCGCTATCTTGAACTATCCCTGGATAACTTGCGCTCCAGGCGGGGTGTTTAAACCCAATTCGAGAGAAATGTGAATACCTTTAAACCTGTGAAGGGATCAGGATCCCTTAAACGTGAGAGAGGGGGCCAATCCTCTAATCTTTCAAAATATCCTGAGTGTGCATCCTGGAGTTATATCCCGAAGCATATTCTGCAAAACAACCTTAAACTAAGGTGGGTGTTAGCCTGGCTAACACCCCTCCGATGCTTAAGTCAGTACTGGGTTCAAGCAAAATAAAACAGAATTATATTTAAAAGAGATAGAATTCATACCATCCTGAGTTAGAAATTAAATTCTAAACTCACTTGAAATAGGCTTTAAAAGAGATAGATATGGTCCTGCAAGAGATTTCTTGTACAAAACATTATTTATAATAGTGAATCGTGATACCTTCATTCTAAAGGCCTTAGGATTCTCATCCTTTGGGATGTGTCCTTCCTTGAGATATCTCATGATTGGAGCCGTCCAGGACTTAGGATCCTCCTCGGGATACTCATCATCAGGATCCTGAATACTTAATACTTCCTTGTCCTGAGATTTGAGAAGATCCGTCTCAGGATACAGGATATGTAATATTGGTATTTGGGTTTCCTTCGGTATCCTGACTGATGATCCTAGATTTGCCAAGGCATCGGCTTCAGCATTATCCTCTCTTGGTACCTGTTCAAGTGTAAAAACATCGAAATATCCTGCTAATTTTTTTGAGAATTTCGAGATACTCGATTAACTTCTCACCTTTAATTGCATAGGATCCATTAAAATTAACGCGCCATTTATATTCATAAATCTCATGAATAGGGTATAGAAACCCTAATCGGATGAATTCGTGATAATATTCATCGACGACATGCTTGTCTATACACGAATCAAAGAGAATCATGAGTAACGTTTGAAGTTAACTACGGAGTTGGTGAATGATGAGGAGCGCCAAAGACCCTGTCAGGAGTATGAAGATCCATATGACTAGTTGGGTACTACCGGAGATTTATTAAGAATTTCCCTAAATTAGTGCAGCCTTCGACACTAATAACCCGAAAAGGAAAAGGGAAATTGATTGGACAACAAAATAGTAAGAAGCTTTTCGGACCCTTGAAAGAAAAGTTGGGAGCGTGTATGATGGACTCCGAAGGATGTTAAGATACTCACATGCCCTTGGCAGAGATATCTTATGATAATAATTAACACCCTAGTATTCAGGTTGCTTCATTTGAAGCCTTGCATGGATGGAAGTGTTGATCACCATAATGTTGAGCTAACATGACAAAGGACAATTAACCAGTCCTTAGTTTATCTAGGAAACCCGCGACAGGATTTTCCTAGATCGAGGGAAGGTTAAAAGTCGCCAATTGATCAACAGAAGGATTACATGGACAATTGAAGGAACTATTGCGATTCCAGATGGAAGATTTGGTTCTGTTAAAGGAGTTATCTTGCAGAGATGCTATTAGGTTTAGCAGAGAAAAGAAGAGCTAAGCCATAATGATTAGGTTTTTTCAAGAGCCCATCTTGAGTTGGATCAGTCGCTTATAGGCTCAAGCTACCATGAGGATGGAGTAGTGTACATGATGTAATGTTTGGGTTCAGTTGAGAAAGTGTACATTGGATAATACACTGATTTTGTTCTTTATAGAGATTTGTTTGGTAGATAAACGGAAGTTTATCGAAGCACCGTAGAAGCAGTATGTATAGCTAGAAGAGTTATGCTAATAACCAGACAGGCGATTACAGCATTCTAGTCGTGTATGCGATTTATTGATTTGGCGATTTGTGGATATCTGAAATGAAAGCAAGAAGGAAGGAAGACGAGTTTATGAGATTTGATTCTTTTGAGAGCCCATCTCGAGTTGGATCAATCGGGTGTAAACTCATACTATCTTAGTTACGGGGTAATGTATATGTAAATACACGTATGTCAAACCCAAAATGGTGAAACATTGACTTAATCTTCCTGATTAAGTGCTTGTATATGTTGAACCTTGGAAAGGGTGGAGAGCATTGAGATGTGAGATTAGGAATTGAGAGTGTATGTAATATAGGTCTACAAAGATTCTTTGTAAGAATCAAAGTTTCTCATAGAAACTATAAGACTATATTCACTAAATCCTTTTTGTTATTCTTACTTAGTGCGAAAGTAAAATCTGTAGAGTAAAAATTTCGGGGACGAAATTTCCTAAACAGGGGGAGACTGTGACACCCGGCTTTTCAGGCCGTACCGTACAATTGTAACACATGTTGTGAATATGTAAAAGGTTGTATTTGACTGGTTATGATGTTTATGTGTGGAATTTAATGAGTTGGTAAATTTAAACTTTGGTAAAAATTATGTTGGCAACGATAAAATTAACGCTTATCGCGTAACGGTTAAAATGCGAAACGAACGTCGGTGACCACCCGATCAGTGTTAAAATTCTAAAAATAGTTTGTTATGATTAGAATAATTACTTTAATCATATCCGTGTGGAAAAATAATTTAAAACGCTAGGAAACTCTATTTTTCGAGTTTAAGCACGTACCACGCGATGTAGCGCGTGTACCGACAAAATACTGTCAACACAGCCTGTCAAGGCAACTGATAATCATTTTAGTAATAATTTGATGATTTTATTACTTTAGAATGATAAAAATAAATAAAAACGCATAAATCCCTATTTTTGCGATTATAAGCGCATACCGCGCTACACAGCGCGCATACTGCTAAATACCGGCAACGTCGCCAGTCCTGGCAAACAAAATATTGTTCAATAATATTTTGGTGAGTCTATTTTTATAGGGTGTTAAAAATAATTTAAGACACGTTAAATCGGGTTAAAATGCTAGATAAAATACTCGGTATCCAGTACAATACCTGTTTTAATACTAGTTTACATATATGTATATATATGTGTGTGTATATACGTGTAATATATATAAAGAGAAAGAGGTGGCAGCCATTAAATCACACTCTCTCTCTCTTCTCTCTTCCATGCATTGGTTGAAAGATAGGTGCCTTCTTATCTATATGCTCTAATCATCTCAAAACTTGATAAAACCAAGGAACATGTCTCAAAACAACTTCATCTCTTTCTCTCTACTATAATTCAGCCGAAAATCCCCTTACCCCCTCCATAATTTCGAAAATTTTGATGTTCTTGTAAGAACTAAATTAAATCCAAGGTGTTTCCAAGTTATTTTGAAGATCCAAAGGTGTTTTCAAGGTGAAACAAGCTCCATAACATCAAAATCTTGTCAAAACCCCACTTGAATCTTGAGGGTATAAAACTATTCTTTTTAAAAGTTTTTTTGATTCTTAGTGTTAAAAATAATAGTGAAAGGTTTCTCTTGAATCTTAGAATATTTCACAAACTTGAAGTCTTAAACAAATGGGTTTTCAAAGAAAATAAAATGGATGAACTAGTATGTATATGTGTGGCCGTATGTGTATATAAATCAAAAAGATGAATGCATGCATGTTTAAAAGGTGTCATATGAAAGCTTTTTGATTTGAAATGAGTTTATATGAAAAGTGATGATTTGATAATGATCATAGGAAGATTAGAATGTTCTTGAATATTTGAATATGAGTTAAATGCATGATGATATGAAAGCATGAAATGATGATTTGAACATGATTTGATAAAAAAATGATATTTGATCAGATTATAAAACTTTGTCATAAGGTTTACTAGCCTTGCATGTTATACATGAGGCTTAGAAACTTGTAAAATAGGTGAAATAATGTGTTTTGTGTATGATTTAGTAAAAATCAGTTTTGAGCAGATTACAAACACTAAAATAAAGTTATTTTAAAGTGTTTAGTGACATATAACTTTATCCTAATGTTTGCTAGCTTTGCATGTTGTACTTAGTGCATTAAAAGTTGTAAAATACGTGAAATCACATGATTTATGTGACTTGCACAAAAACTGCACTAAACTGATTATAACCACTATTTAAATCAGTAAATAACATGTATTTTGTTAAAATATCAAGTCGTTTCGAGTTGGGATGATTATAGTAACGTTTAACGCAAAACTATGCGTTAAAACGGTCAAAAATCGGCTTTTCGAGTGATTTTTATAAAACTGATTTAGATCAGTAAGTAAACTGATATTTTTAGTCTAAAAATAAGTATTTTAACTAATTTTAAGTTTACTTGCTGTTTGGTTGGTTATACGTGACTCATGACGCCCGAAACCGTTACCGAATCGCTAAAATAAGCATTTTTCAATGTACACTAATATAGGTAAAATTTTGGGTGAACCTTATATGTTAAAATGTTTTATGTGATTTAAATATGAGAATGTAAAAATATGTTAAGTATTTAACATGATATTAGAAAATCTAGCTTACGCATGTATGCTTGTACGTTTTGTACGGTAGAAACGGTAAAAATTGCGTTAAATTTGTAACTTGTTTGTCGAGCATGAAATTTGATACTTATGAGATGTTTTATGTATATTTGCTTTAAAATGACAAAATAGGTAAGTTAACGAGAATACGCGTGTTTCGATGATAAATTTTGTGAATGTATATGTATATATATTACGACGAGCAAATCATAAATATATTACGTATAAACGGGTGTGTTAATGGATTTACATGATAATGGTCACCAATAAAATCGTTCAAGTCGCAAAATCTTAGAAATATATATATATGGACTCATATATATATATATATATTAACTTGCCAACATAATAAAAAACAATAACTTTTCGAGAAAATCTCAAAGTTATGTGACAATTCTAAGAAACAGAGAAACTTCGGATTTTTGTGATATATATATGTATCTTGATTTAAAACTCGTTCCTACATATAATAGGACATGTAGAAATCAAACTGTGGGATTGCGCTATTTAAAATGCGCACCCAAAGGTGAGTGTCACTAAACCCCTCTTTTACTGCTTTATATATATTTTGGGGGTAGAACATGCCAATAAAAGGGTTTAATAATGTTTTTGGATTAAAACATACCTTTTAATATAAAATATATATTTTCCTTGAAAATATATGAGGTTTGATAAATCATACGTTTCGAGATAAAACGTTTTTGATAAATGAATGTTGGAAGAAATTTGGATGGCACGGTGTTTCCAAAGAGAAACAGACCGTAAAGTTGGGACGGATGCCAGCCTGATCTCAAGGGAGGGGATCAGGGGATTCGTGCAACATCGTGTATTAAATTGTCATATTAGTAGGATATATATATTGTACGTGTGGCAGACATCATATTGTTCTTCGAGAAAGAACCCTGCGCCCATGATGTCGTTTAATCATTTAAGTATTGTACGCGAGGAATTGTTGGTAGATCTATCGGGTTGACAACCCCATCGTGACCGGTCGCCCCATGTCAAGTCAAGCGACGAATTTTGATTCTTTTTATTGTCTAGCATTGATTATCCCTGCATGGTTAATACATAGTTCGTATCGTCTAGCTAACATACGTGTCTGAAAATTGACGCAATAATTTAATATACAAAACCTGGGTAGTAACAATGTTGTCGGGTTCTTGAAACTTCGACAAAAGGCCCATGGATTTTATTAAGGAAGTAAAATGGACTTTCTAAAATTATATGGATGTTTTCAAATAAACACCTAAACATAAAGTTTTCCTTGGAATAATATTGTTTGTATGTGAATATGTGAACTCACCTTCCTTTGAGTTGACACTTGATTTTTAACGTGTTCTACAGGTACTTGAGTTTGGCTTCAGGAATCATGGCGTATCTTGTGGTTGTTGATGCATGTTTTGTCACTTAATATGTTGGACTAACTTTTAAAACTTTCTGGGACGAATGTAATAAGATCTGTAAGGTTCAAAACAACTTAAGTATGTCGTGGTTGTGTCATGTTTTAAAACGTAATGTTTAAAACTTAGGTTTTAAAAAAGATAATATGTCCAACAATTCAATGCATCGATCATCAAGATATAAATGGGCACCAACTTCTGTCTCCACTACGTTTTATATTCCGCTGCGACGTTTTTGGGGTGTGACAGAAGTTGGTATCAGAGCCAATGGTTGTTAGCGAACTAGATGTTTTCGAAGGAAAACACTAGACTTCAACCGAAGAATTTTGAGATTTAAAGTCCAAAATTCTCGAAGCCAAGATTTTTAAATATACATGGAAAATTTTTATCATGTATGAAAACCCTTATGTGTTTATATGCATACGTGATTTTATGTTTATTTGGGCCTTATGTGTTACTGTTCATATTGATCACACATTTACTTTTACGGTTACGATATGTCACGTCTCGGCCTATAGAGCCATTAGTAGTTCCGCTCACTGATACGGTCGAGCCTACACTTGAGATTCTTTCGCTCGTCGTTACAGAATCGTTTGTTCTGTTATTCGAGTCACGTGTTTTGCTACACCTCTTTTAGTCTACACTCGTCGTAGGAAGAGGACTCGACCCATTAGAGAGATTTCATCTACTTCGAGAGTTGAGACAGCATCCACTGGGAAGAGGCAGAAAAGGAGAATGGGTCAATCGCTCTCACTGTGATCGTTAGTTTTCCACGTTACGCGGAGGCATGGAGACGATGAAGGACTTAGAGGGATAGAAGGACTATTATGATGAGCAAGAAGAGCTTGTTAGGAAGATGTTGGACTTCCTGGGTTTGAAGCGTTAGTTGTTGATTGTTTCTGTTGTTTGATTTGTATGTCTCATTGGATGAACCCTATTTATGGCTTGCATGCCAAATTTTCAGATATTTAGGAGGAAATTTCATATAGACTTATTACGGGTGTTGATGTAGACACGCCGAATTTTGATTAGTCTTAGTACTAAAAACAGGCTTTGTAAATTTCTGGTATAAATATCGAATGGGTTCCTTTTGGTACAAAAATTGTTCTCATTAATGTGTGGATATTATACATGCGCAATGTTTGGTACACTAACATTTAATGATTGAATTATTTTGGAAATCGTCTTATGTTGATATTATGTTGTAATAATAGAAACAACGAAATGCCGCCAAAAGCGAGACAAGGTTCTGGATTACCTATTACCCCGAAAGAGTTGGCACGACTCATAACCTAACACGTTAATACTTCCATGGAACAGCGCGATGCTAACCAAAATAATGGCCAGGAACGTGGACACGATGCTCATATGCATGGTTTTGGTGGGACACAGATCAGAGACCCTTCAGGTGATATAATAGTCGGAGAGTTTTAGTAGTTCCTGTGTTATGATATAATCGGAGCGTAATCCTGATTTTTCATTAACTTTGTGAACAGTACATAGATGTACATATAAAACAACCAGGGTTGTAACCCAAGATCATTTGTTGGTACCCTATGCAATGATGTGGCAATGGTATGCGTGATGTCGGGCCGTCACAGCGGATTGACCATTCAAATAATTCCGCATTCCGAGCCTAGATCTGGGGATTCGCGAAAGCGAAAGTCTGAGAGTTCGAGGAAGGATACCGATGAGAAGCGTGGTGAGGAACGCAGATTGGAGAAAGCGTGTGTAGCTAACCCTAGAGAGTCTGGAAAGGATAATGCCAGGGATAGCAGGAGTGGTCTTGAGAGGAAGACTCATGAGGATAAGTGAATAAAGTGCGCCAGATGTGGTCGGACTGGACTTATGACTCGCGAGTGCTATGCTAAGAGTACGTTGGATGGAGTTACGCTCGAGGGATGCTACAAGTGTGGTGAGCAAGGACAATTTGAGAGAGATTGTCTGAAAATGAAGGGTCAGAATGCTAGGAGTAGAGCGTTCGAGCTAAACGCTGGGAAGGCACGAGACGATCTTGCTGTTGTTACCGGTATGTTCCAAATCAAAAACTAATCTATGTTCATACTTTTAATACCAAAGCTGACTTGAGTTTTGTTCGAAAAACTCTGAACCATTTTTGTGTTCACCAACAGTAAGCTGAGTATAAAGTGCCCGATAGAACTAGCAATTAGTAAGTTGATGGAAACTAATGAGGTCGCTTGCGGTTGTAGTATTTAGTTAGGTGATTGTAGTTCTAGAGTTGGTTTATTTCAGTGGAGCCGGGGAGCTTTGACAAAGATGCAAGAATGGATTGATTTTCTGAGAACGAAGTGGGGACTATCGCCTGAAGAAGCTAGCTAGGATACCTCGTCCTGATGATAGGGAGAGGCGGAAGTTGTTCACAAAGACCGATCGAGTGTCGAGTGTTGATGGTTGAGAGTCATCAGTGTTTTGAGGATGCTTAGGTGGTTGCAAAAGGGGCTATCCTGTGTTCTTAGTTAACGTGGTGGATACGAAAGCCGAATGTAGGAATACCTGAGAGATTCCTATTGTTCGCAATTATCCAGAAGTTTTCCTAAAAAGACTTACCAGGATTTCCCCCTACAAGACAGATCGAATTTCGGATCGATCTAGCACCCGGTGCTGCACCCGTTTGCAAAATCTCCTTATAGATTAAGCACCATTAGAAATGAAGGAAATGTCAAATCAGTTTCAAGAGCTACTGGACAAGGGTTTCATTCGATCAAGCTTTTTGCTTTGAGGCGCATCTGTTTTGTTGAGAGAAAGAAGGATGGATCCTTCAGGATATGTGATGATTTCAGAAAGCTGGACGAGTTGACTATCAAGAATCGGTACCCTTTACCGAGGATTGACGATTTATTCAATCAAGCCACAGGGATCCAGCTGCTACACGAAGATCGATCTACGATTAGGATATCATCAGTTGAAGGTTGCTGACGAAGATATTTCGAAGACTGCCTTTCAAACGTGATATGGCCATTACAAGATTATTAGTCATGCCCCTTGATTAAATTAACGCACCAGTTATATTCATAAATCTCATGAATAGGGTATAGAAACCCTAATCGGATGAATTCGTGATAACATTCATCGACGACATGCTTGTCTATACACGAATCAAAGAGAATCATGAGTAACATTTGAAGTTAACTATGGAGTTGGTGAATGATGAGGAGCGCCAAAGACCCTGTCGGGAGTATGATGATCCATATGACTAGCTGGGTACTACCGGAGATTTATTAAGAATTTCCCTAAATTAGTGCAGCCTTCGACACTAATAACCCTAAAAGGAAAAGGGAAATTGATTGGACAGCAAAATAGTAAGAAGCTTTTCGGACCCTTGAAAGAAAAGTTGGGAGCGTGTATGATGCACTCCGAAGGAAGTTAAGATACTCACATACCCTTGGCAGAGATATCTTACGATAATAATTAACACGCTAGTATTCAGGTTGCTCCATTTGAAGCCTTGCATGGGTGGAAGTGTTGATCACCGTAATGTTGAGTTAACATGACAAAGGACAATTAACCAGACCTTAGTTTATCTAGGAAACTCGCAACAGGATTTGCCTAGATCGAGGGAAGGTTAAAAGTCGCCAATTGATCAACAGAAGGATTACATGGACAATTGAAGGAACTATTGCGATTCCAGATGGAAGATTTGGTTCTGTTAAAGGAGTTATCTTGCAGAGATGCTATTAGGTTTAGCAGAGAAAAGAAGAGCTGAGCCACAATGATTAGGTCCTTTCAAGAGCCCATCTTGAGTTGGATCAGTCGCTTATAGGCTCAAGCTACCATGAGGATGGAGTAGTGTACATGATGTAATGTTTGGGTTCAGTTGAGAAAGTGTATAATGGATAATACACTGATTTTGTTCTTTATAGAGATTTGTTTGGTAGATAAACGGAAGTTTATCGAAGCACCGTAGAAGGAGTACGTATAGCTAGAAGAGTTATGCTAATAACCGGACAGGCGATTACAGCATTCTAGTCGTGTATGCGATTTATTGATTTGGCGATTTGTGGATATCTGAAATGAATGCAAGAAGGAAGTAAGACGAGTTTATGAGATTTGATTCTTTCGAGAGCCCATCTCGAGTTGGATCAATCGGGTGTAAACTCATACTGTCTTAGTTACGGGGTAATGTATATGTAAATACAAGACTTGGGTTAAAACGACAACAATTCTTCACGAGAATGGGGTCTCTGGGCAATTTCGGCGATCGTGCATAATCCTAGGCAATTCGATCTCTACCTGATCTTGATTGATCTTGTTTAGCATCCAAGGAAGTTAATTTCTTCTCTAGTAAGAATTAATCGCTCCTTAGGTTTCTAAATAGTTGAAGTCAGATCAGGCATACGATTTCTAGGGTTGTGATTTTTCTTTTTGTCTTCTTGATTGGGTTTCGGGGTGAGCGGCTGTTTCCTTAAGATTTAGGGTTTCACAAATTTCAGTTCTAATCGAGTAGCCCTACATCCGATTAGGGTTCGCAGTCATCTGCGTATATCGGCTGTTTGCTGTTCTAGTCTTGTGTCATCAGATTAGGGTTCCTGCCGAATGGAAAAAACTGATAGGGTCTCCTCTCTTGATGAACGAGCAAAACCTTCACTCTCCTTTGAGAGTCTAACTAGCCGTGTGATCAATGTTGAGGGTAATACATGGATGCCTCGGCGGGGAATCGTTCAGACATCTCAACCGGAACCTGGGAAATTCAACATCATTGATGAGTTGCTAAAGTCTACTGTCCATATTCCTGTGGAGAATGTGCAGCCAAACATTAGGGTCTCGGATAATAGGGAAGACCAGGCAACATTTCAGGTTCGTTCTGATCTGGGTAATGCATCGATGCCAAGGTCTTATGCGGATTCAGTTTCGGCAGCCAAGACCAAACAGGTAAACTTTCGTTCTCTTGCGAGTCCGGTATTGCAAGATGGTTGTGATGTGGTGCTTCCCCGGGAGTCTATTAGACAAGTTAAGGACAGATTAGCTAATACACTGTATGGGTACTTCTTGGGGGATCGTGTGGCTTATCTGGTTGTTGAGTACTTTGTGAGAAACAATTGGAAGAAGTTTGGTTTGCAAAAGTCTATGATGAATGCAAGTGGGTTTTTCTTTTTCAAGTTTGCGGACAAAGACGGTATGAGGAATGTCCTTAAAGAGGGGCCCTGGATTATTCGTTCTCAACCTCTCTTCCTTAGTGAGTGGTCGCCTACTTCGAGACTAGAGAAGAAGGAAGTTAAAAAGGTACAAGTTTGGGTTAAAATCCATGATGTTCCTTTAGTTGCCTATACGAAAGATGGTTTGAGTATGATTGCTACGGCTATTGGTGAGCCGAAATTGTTGGATACATATACCACTTCAATGTGTACGGATGCTTGGGGAAGCAGCAGTTATGCAAGAGCATTGATAGAAATTTCAGCCGAGAATGTCTTTAAAGAGGAAATAGTTATAGCGGTGCCTGAGCTAGAAGGTGAAGGTTTTATTAAAGTAAAGATGGCTGTGGAATATGAATGGAGTCCTTATAGATGTGCCCATTGTAAGGTCTTTGGACATTCTGATGAGTCTTGCCCGAGACAACCTAGGAAGTCTCCTATGGTAGTGCTTAAACCTCAGAAACAAAATGTTGGGAAGAAATCTCGTGGTCCGGTGAAGATTCCAGAAGTGGATGAAGATGGTTTTATGGATGTGGAGAGTAAAAAAGCGGCTAGGAGATCTGGTTTTCATGTAAATAAAGCTAAGCCGAAATTTGAGTATAGGCCGGTTGGGGTTAAAACGAATGGAGGGGTAAAAAAGTTGGTTCCTTCGGCTAGTGTAGTGTCCTAGAATCCGTTTGATGCCCTTAGGGATGAGCAGGGAACGGTCAGCCGAAAGGGTAAGGGATCGAGGGATGATATAGGTGATTCTGATGATGAGGAGGTTGTGGAAGTCTATAACGAAACAAATGAATTTATGATTTCGGGTTTGTCTTCAAAAGCAGGGGTGAGCACCTCTTCCACAAAGATCTCAAATGATTAGTCTGATGTTGATTCGCGTTATGGGGATGCTCTTTAGATGCAATTTTATTTTTGATGATGGAGGATAATGACTCTTGTTGGTTTTGGTTTGTTTGTCTACTGGACATTTTTTCATGATGTAAAGTAGACTAGGTTATGTGATGTCATAGGTATTTTGTTTTTGTGGCTTACATATATGAGGCATGTCCTGTATATGAACTAGTGTGGATCATCCTCACTACTTGTACTTATTTACGGTTGTTTTAATAGAATCACCGGGGTAACCCTTTACCCAAAAAAAAGTATATGTAAATACATGTATGTCAAACCCAAAAAGGTGAAACATTGACTTAATCTTCCTGACTAAGTGCTTGTATATGTTGAACCTTGGAAAGGGTGGAGAGCATTGAGATGTGAGATTAGGAATTGAGAGTGTATGTAATATAGGTCTACAAAGATTCTTTGTAAGAATCAAAGTTTCTCGCAGAAACTATAAGACTATATTCACTAAATCCGTTTTTGTTATTCTTACTTAGTGAGAAAGTAAAATCTGTAGAGTAAAAATTTCGGGGACGAAATTTCCTAAACAGGGGGAGACTATGACACCCGGCTTTTCAGGCCGTACCGTACAATTGTAACACGTGTTGTGAATAGGTAAAAGGCTGTATTTGACTGGTTATGATGTTTATGTGTGGAATTTAATGAGTTGGTAAATTTAAACTTTGGTAAAAATTATGTTGGCAACGATAAAATTAACGCTTATCGCGTAACGGTTAAAATGCTAAACGAACGTCGGTGACCACCCGATCAGTGTTAAAATCCTAAAAATAGTTTTTTATGATTAGAATAATTACTTTAATCATATCCGTGTGAAAAAATAATTTAAAACGCTAGGAAACTCTATTTTTCGAGTTTAAGCGCGTACCGCGCGATGCAGCGCGTGTACCGACAAAATACTGTCAACACAGCCTGTCAAGGCAACTGATAATCATTATAGTAATAGTTTGATGAGTTTATTACTTTAGAATGATAAAAATAAATAAAAACGCATAAATCCCTATTTTTGCGATTATAAGCGCAAACCGCGCAGCGCAGCGCGCATACTGCTAAATACCAGCAACGTCGCCAGTCCCGGTAAAAAAAATATTGTTCAATAATATTTTGGTGAGTTTATTTTTATAGAGTGTTAAAAATAATTTAAAACGCGTTAAAACGGGTTAAAATGCTAGATAAAATACCCGGTATCCAGTATAATACCTGTTTTAATACTAGTTTACATATATGTATATATATATATATATATGTGTGTGTGTATATGTGACAACCTGCACTTTTAAGTAAAACACCATTTCCTTACTCTGTCTAATCCCAGCTAAACTCAAAACGCCTGTCCGCGTTATTTTCTTTCACGTTTGGCGATCATGTTTGTTTTATATATATATTAATAACAATTATAATGAAAATAAAAACACTTGGGATAACTTTAGAGTAATTTGAATATTCTGAATATTCTGGTTTATATATATATATGTATATATATATATATATATATATATATATATATATATTAATAATAATAATAACAATTATAATGAAAATAACAACACTTGGGATAACTTTAGAGTAATTTGAATATTCTGAATAGTTGATGGGTGCTAATGAAAATTAGGAATTTAAACAATTTTATTTAAATTATTAAATACCCAACCCATCGTTCCCCCCACACTTAACCCGCATATACATCCCCTTATAGCCCAAGATCTGGCCCAGCTTCTCTTATAAATAACCCAATGTCAGGCCCGGTAGTGTTAGGGGTTCATATATTCGATCGAAGGGGTGCATGGCCAGAAAAATATATCACACAACTCACATATAAACTAACCCTAGATACTGATTTCGTTTCCTCGAGGGTGCGACGGCAGCAAGCTCTATCGAAGATCTTTTTTTTTCACCCACTCGTGTCCTTCTTGCATTCGTTATGTGATCATGACTTGCTTGAGTCTAGTTCACTGTTATATGTGGTATTTTGTGTGTTGTGGGATGTTGCTTTTGGACGTTAGAGTAGGGAAATTCTGATAGGAATTATGGTTAGATATGTGGGTTAATGAATATGCTGATTGTTTATATTGTTCTGGTGTGAGGATAGTTTAATTAATGGTATTAGTGTGATGCATGACTTAGGGTTATACAAGAATAGATATATGTAATGAGGATTCAGAAATTAAAGGATGTTTGAATGAAGATAATCTTTGTTAAATAAAGAACTATGTCACAAATCAGGAAGTAATTATCATTTTGAATTGAGCATGCCATGGTAAAAGAAGATAGTGATTGATACTAAGAACGTGCTTGTTAGTGGAGGTAATGGTCTCGATAATACCAATCTGTCAAAAGGGTGTGGCCCAATAAAAAAATATACAGAATTTTTGGCCCAAGTATAATCACGTGAGCTCTTGATATCGGCCCAATGGGATACAAGTCTAGTGTGTTTTATTAAAAGATTGTCGGCCACCGATTTCATATTCTTTGTGCATTTGAGTGTGAAGTTTAATCTTGTGACAGACCATCACGTGATTTAGATAGGTTCATTAATCAACACATAGTTAGTGGCCCAATAATGTCAGCCCACTAAGTGAACCGGTCCAATAAGAATCATCAGAATGCATTTATAAGTTAATATTTGAATGATAATTATGTGGACTGTTGTTTGTGACCTAGATGGTAGCTAGGATTCATGTGAATAATGAGAAATTAATTAATGGAAAGCACAATTTGATCGAATTGATATTTAAGGGGTAACTGTTAATTGGTTTAGTAATGGACTACTGTTTGGCTATATATATATATATATATGGAGCATGTTTATTCGAGTTAGTGATAAGACATGTGCATGACTAGAGGATTTGCATACATACTAGACTGATTAGGTGTGTGATCAATTTGGAATGTGTAAATATGACTTTATTTGCTAGAATATGTGTAAAGATGTGTAATTAATTGTTTATGCCAAACTGATTGTTCTATGATAACCACATTAGGATTGGTTGATTGAGTTGGATCATATAACTAATTTACCGAGCAAATCTAAGGTGAGTTCACTGCTCTTTTTCCAAGCATGTTTATTGGGATGTTTGTTATTATACTCAGTTTCTATCACATAAGACCCCTTACATCTACCGACAGTTGTCGGGGAGGCAACGAGGTTATTAGTTGATAGCGCTAGGTTTGGCACCCTCACACCGTATCAGGGAGGACGGGTGTGAACTAATTTCCTTAAAGCATGACCAATGTTTTGATAGAGACATTGGGGTTGGGCAAACACATCTTGTAGCCATTTCGGTAATCGAGTTAATGACAACATCAAATCAAATTGTTAAATTGTTTTATACATGTATCTGGTAACTAATCTCGGCAACAAAACTTTGAACTCACCAGCGTCGTCTGGCACACTTGTTGCATGCTTGTGGGTCGTTAGCTGTCTAGCATTGGAACTTGCTGTCTGGAGTAGCGGGAGTGGTCATAGGTCGACTGGAGGGATTTATGCTATTGATTTCTTGATACTATATATTGGTTTTTAAACTGTTTAACTTTATTTAACTTTGCTTCCGCTGAACACTTTGGTTTTCATTTAAACTTGTTGATGGTATTTTTATTAATAATCGAGAACTTTATTTTGAAACATGTATGGGTTCAATGTAATTAGTGGCTCATTGTTGGTACGTCACACGCCTAACAGGGACATTCCCTAGGTGGTATTTTGGGGTGTGACAGTATATACGTGTAATATATATAAAGAGAAAGAGGTGGCAGCCATTAAATCACACTCTCTCTCTTCTCTCTTCCATGCATTGGTTGAAAGATAGGTGACTCTTATCTATATGCTCTAATCCTCTCAAAACTTGATAAAACCAAGGAACATGTCTCAAAACAACTTCATCTCTTTCCCTCTACTATAATTCAGCCGAAAATCCCCTTACCACCTCCATAATTTCGAAATTTTTGATGTTCTTGCAAGAACTAAATTAAATCCAAGGTGTTTCCAAGTTATTTTAAAGATCCAAAGGTGTTTTCAAGGTGAAACAAGCTCCATAACATCAAAATCTTGTCAAAAGCCCACTTGAATCTTGAGGGTATAAAACTATTCTTTTTAAAAGTGTTCTTGATTCTTAGTGTTGAAAATAATAGTGAAAGGTTTCTCTTGAATCTTAGAATATTTCACAAACTTGAATTCTTAAACAAACGGGTTTTCAAAGAAAATAAAATGGATGAACTAGTATGTATATGTGTGGCTGTATGTGTATATATATATGTGTGTATGGAGTTTGAGTTTTAATTTTCTTGATGTTCTTGATTGATAAAAATCAAAAAGATGAATGCATGCATGTTTAAAAGGTGTCATATGAAAGCTTTTTGATTTGAAATGAGTTTATATGAAAAGTGATGATTTGATAATGATCATAGGAAGATTAGAATGTTCTTGAATATTTGAATATGAGTTAAATTCAAGATGATATGAAAGCATGAAATGATGATTTGAACATGATTTGATAAAAAAATGATATTTGATCAAATTATAAACATTAAAATATGGTTATTTTGAAGTATTTAATGATATAAAACTTTGTCATAAGGTTTACTAGCCTTGCATGTTATACATGAGGCTTAGAAACTTGTAAAATAACCACCACAAGTGGCCTAGTGGTCAGGGGTACCGTGCAACTATCCTTTTTTTTAGAAACTTGTAAAATAGGTGAAATAATGTGTTTTGTGTATGATTTAGTAAAAATCAGTTTTGAGCAGATTACAAACACTAAAATAAAGTTATTTTAAAGTGTTTAGTGACATATAACTTTGTCCTAATGTTTACTAGCTTTGCATGTTGTACTTGGTGCATTAAAAGTTGTAAAATACGTGAAATCGCATGATTTATGTGACTTGCACAAAAACTGCACGAAAGTGATAATAACCACTATTTTAATTAGTAAATAACATGTATTTTGTTAAAATATCAAGTCGTTTCGAGTTGGGATGATTATAGTAACGTTTAACGCAAAACTATGCGTTAAAACGATCAAAAATCGGCTTTTCGAGTGATTTTTATAAAACTGATTTAGATCAGTAAGTAAACTGATATTTTTAGTCTAAAAATAAGTATTTTAACTAATTTTAAGTTTACTTGGTGTTTGGTTGGTTATACGTGACTTCCGACGCCCGAAACCGTTACCGAATCGCTAAAATACGCATTTTTCAATGTACACTAATATAAGTAAAATTTTGGGTGAACCTTAAATATGTTATGTGATTTAAACATGAGAATGTGAAAATATGTTAAGTATTTAACATGATATTAGAAAATCTAGCTTACGCATGTATGCTTGTACGTTTTGTGCGGTAGAAACGGTAAAAATTGTGTTAAATGTGTAACTTGTTTGTCGAGCATTAAATTTGATACTTATGAGATGTTTTATGTATATTTGTTTTAAAAATGACAAAATAGATAAGTTAACGAGAATACGCATGTTTCGATGATAAATTTTGTGAACGTATATGTATATATATTACGACGCGCAAATCGTAAATATATTACGTATAAACGGGTGTATATATATTACGACGCCCAAAATCCACTCGCGAAGTATCACCGCTTGGAGGCGTCACTGACCAGGATCAAGCCACCAATCATATTGAACATTGTAAGTAAATAATAAAAGTTCATTCCATCAATACGAAAGGTGTTCAAAACCAAAACATAGTTAAGTGTTTAGCGGAAGCATAAATATGTAAACCCATCATAAGTATTAAGTTTGAAATATCATAATGTTTTTAGCATGGTATCCACTGTCCATGTCTCACAACGACTGCGCCTCCCTGTGCAAGCTCCATGAATACCTACTGTCCTGCAAGGCATGTAACAGAGAGTCAACAACAAAGTTGAGCGAGTTCACAGTTGGTTGTTCAGTAATTGAGTTTGTTTCAGAAAAACATAAGTTTGTTTCATAACCATGTATTACCCAGTATCCTGGTTTACCAAACCGTTTCACAATAGTTAGTGGGGGGTTCCCATGTTGTATGCTACTAGACTAGTCGTATCCGTACGTGCCCTTCTTGATCCAAGGACCGTAGCAAGTATAAGTGTACGTAGGTTTTACGCACGTGCCCTTCAATCCGAGGACAGTAGTAAGTATGAGTGTACGTAGGTTTTACGTACGTGTCCTTCTCAATCTATGGACAGTAGTGTAGCTAGTAAGAGAGTACGTAGGTTTTACGCACGTGCCCTTCTATCCGAGGACAGTAGCTAGTATGGGTGTACGTAGGTTTTACGCACGTGCCCTTCTATCCGAGGACAGTAGTAAGTAGTCTAGTAGTGTTGATAGTATAAATAGTTATTCAATCCCATTCCCAACCCACCGGGAATCCCATGCCTTAGAAGTGTGAACTCACCTTGGTTTGCTGGGCAGATACACGAAAAGGTTACTTGAGCTATATGTGGTCAACCACGTCCTAACATGGTTACCATACAAGTCAGGTTTTGGTTTCAAGTTGTACACATACGTTTACACATAAGCTAACAGGTTACGAGCACGTATTAATCATGGCAACACGTTACAGTCAAATATACAAAACATACTCATACATGTACAATTCAAAGGATTATGCTCGCACAAGTCTAACAGACTTGTGCGTTTCCCCCATTGAAGCCCAAACATACCAGGCCTGATTAAGCATAAACAGTCCAACACGTAAACGGCCCAAACAGAATAAACATTGGTCTTGTGCGGTCCGGATGGTCTTGTGCGACTGACCAGTCCTTGTGCGAATGAGGTTTGGGCTTTGAGGCCCAACAGTGTAATAGTTTAATTAGTTTGTGGCCCAAGCCTTGTGCGATCAGCACCGTCTTGTGCGATCCACAAGGTCTTGTGCGATCATGCAATGTGATGTTGTACTCAGTGTTTAATCACTAGTACTCTATAACTTGTGCGACTGTGTTGTGCGACCAGACACTTGTGCGATCAGTTACCTTGTGCGATTGAGCTCTTGTGTGATTCAAGAGCTTGTGCGATTGCACTTGTGCGACAGGTCTTGTACGATCGGTTATGTATTTCCTTAAATCATGAAACCAGTTACACTATTATTGATAATTTCCATATTTGTAGTTTATCAATCAACATTTTCTATATAAACCAAATATCGATTAAAACAAGGTTTTTACCACAAAACTCATATGAACCCTAATCACAATCAAAACATGAATAATAATCATATCACTTAAACATATTAACATGATTCATAATCTTGATCACTGTCATGCATAACAATTCCCCTCCACAATTCATTCGAACAGGAAACATATCACAGCCGGTTAACATACAATCGGTTCTAGATCAATAATATACAAATCTGATTAACATGAACATTATCAAATACACACATGTGAGCCGATTTCATGAACACTAAGATTCAACAGTTTATATCATGTTCAAACACAAGATATCACTAAATCATCATGTAATACACATTGATCAAAATATCATCAAACATACAACCAATGATTATAATACTAACCGATTAAAGAAGAGAGCAAGGATTGAACCAAACACAAAAGCTTCGAGAGAAAGGGATGTTGTTGCCGTCGGCTTAGAGAGAGAAGGAAGAGAGAGAGTAGAGAATTAGGGTTTGGTGTGTGAAAAGGTTTGCAACTAATGAGGAGTATACACTCTCCCTCATGAGGTTATACGACACAAGGGAGTGGGCCGAACCCTCCTAATAGGCTGCCCATTCGGTTCAAGTACAATAAGTGTAGCCCGATTGGGCTTGTGCGATCGGGTTGTGTTGATATACATACATACGTTACACACATATCAAACATAACATTTCATTAATCAACAAGGTTCACATAGTCACATTGGATCCACATACATTACATTAACACAAAGATAAGTTCTGAAGTACGAGTTGTCACATTATCCCCAAGTTGAAAGAAATTTCGTCCCGAAATTTGGTACGTACTCACTGAGGAAGCTAGTTAGGTTGCATGGTTTTCCTGGGGTGTCACATCCTTCCCCCCGTTGGTTTGGAATTTCGTCCCGAAATTCTGCAGTAGCTTCAGCCTCAGTAGTGGTTGTACTGTTCTCGAACAATTGGGGATACTTTTGTTTCATTTGATCTTCGCGTTCCCAGGTGAACTCTGGGCCGTGACGGGAGTTCCAATGAACTCAAACAAGAGGGATTCTGGTGTGCTTGAGGACCTTAACATCCCGGTCCGTGATTTCAACTGGTTCCTCGACGAATCGCAACTGATCGTCAATAGTGAGTTCCTTCAAAGGAACTATGAGGGTCTCATCTGACAGACACTTCTTCAGATTCGACACGTGAAAAACGTTGTGAACTGCACTGAGTTCTGTGGGTAGGTTTAGTTTGTAGGCCACTTAGCCTATTTTCTCTATGATTTTGAATGGTCTGACGTATCGCAGATTAAGTTTGCCCCTTTTTCCAAAGTGAACCACACCCTTCCAGGGTGAAACTTTGAGTAGCACTCGATCCCCAACTTGGAACTCAAGTGGTTTCCTGCGCTTATTCGCGTAGGCTTTCTGACGGTCGCGAGCTGCCGCCATTCGTTGTCGTATTAGTGCAATCCTTTCCATTGTGTCTACTACCAGTTCTGGACCTGTGATCTGACTATCACCCACCTCTACCCAACAAAGAGGTGATCGGCATTTACGCCCATACAATGCCTCAAATGGAGCGGCCTGAATGCTGGTGTGGTAACTGTTGTTATACAAAAACTCCACCAAAGGGAGGTGTTTTTCCCAGCCGTTGCCGAAATCGATTACACATGCACGAAGCATGTCTTCTAGAGTTTGGATGGTGCGTTCAGACTGCCCATCCGTTTGCGGGTGATAAGCTGTGCTCATGTCTAATCGAGAGCCAAAAGATTTGTGCATCACTTGCCACAGTTCTGAAGTAAAACGTGCATCACGATCAGAGATAATAGAGGTTGGCACTCCGTGCCTCGAGACCACTTCCTTTAAGTATACGTCTGCTAGAGTGGAGAATTTATCCATTTCCTTGATAGCCAAAAAGTGTGCAGACTTTGTGAGTCGATCCACGATCACCCAAATAGTATCATTTCCACGTTGAGATCTAGGCAAGCCAGTAACAAAATCCATGGAAATTTGCTCCCATTTCCATTGTGGTATCTCTGGTTGTTGGAGTAGGCCCGATGGTTTTTGATATTCAGTCTTGACTCTCGCACAAGTCAAACATTTGCTAACGTAGGTTGCTATGTGGGCTTTCATGCTAGGCCACCAGTCTTTAGGTCGTGGTACATCTTATCCGAACCAGGATGTACCGAGTAACGAGACTTGTGCGCTTCATCCATCACAAGTTCGCGTAAGTTGCCATAAAGTGGGACCCAGATGCGTCCTGTCACGTAATAGGCGCCGTATTCCTTTTGTTCTAACCGTTTCCTCGAGCCGCGTAGGGCTTCAGCCCTGACGTTTTTCTGGTTTCAATGCTTCTACCTGAGCATCTCGTATCTGAGCAGGAAGACTAGATTGAATGGTGAGTTGTAACGCTCGCACACGCCTAGGTGTGGTATCTTTTCGACTGAGGGCGTCGGCCACCACATTGGCCTTGCCCAGATGATACTTGATGGCACATTCGTAATCATTCAATAACTCGACCCATCGACGTTGTCGCATGTTTAACTCCTTTTGTTTGTAGATATGCTCGAGACTCCTGTGATCGGTGTAGATGGTGCACTTGGTACCGTACAGGGAATGTCTCCATATCTTAAGAGCAAAAACCGCAGCTCCCAGCTCCAGATCGTGTGTGGTGTAATTCCTTTCATGAACCTTAAGTTGACATGACGCATATGCAATAACCTTGTCACGTTGCATCAATACACACCCAAGACCCTGAATGGATGCGTCGCAATAGACTACAAAATCGTCTGTGCCCTCAGGCAATGAAAGAATAGGTGCGCTACAAAGTCTATCCTTTAAGTGCTGAAATGCTGATTCCTGTGTACTACCCCAACGATAGATAACGCCTTTCTGAGTCAGTGAGGTGAGAGGTTGCGCAATCTTGGAGAAATCCTTGATAAACCTTCTATAGTAGCCCGCCAAACCCAAGAATTGGTGGATTTCTGTTGGTGTATGGGGTGCAGGCCAGTTCCTGATTGAATCAACCTTGGATGGATCAACATGAATCCCATCCTAGTTTACCACGTGGCCTAGGAAATGGACTTCGCGAAGCCAGAAGTCGCATTTCGAGAACTTAGCGTAAAGATGTTCTGTTCGAAGGAGTTCCAAAATAAGTCGTAGATGCTGCTCATGTTCCTCTTGACTCTTTGAATAGATCAGGATATCGTCGATGAAAACTATAACGAACTTATCCAGGTAAGGCTTGCACACTCGATTCATAAGATCCATGAAAACCGCAGGTGCGTTTGTTAACCCGAATGGCATGACCAGAAACTCGTAGTGGCCGTAGTAAGTTTTGAATGCTGTTTTGGATACGTCCTCATCCCGGACTCTCAGTTGATGGTAGCCTGACCTCAGATCAATCTTTGAATAGTAGCTCGACCCTTGCAACTGATCGAACAAGTCGTCAATGCGTGGAAGAGGATAGCGATTCTTCACGGTCACCATGTTCACGGTAATCTATGCACATACGGAAGGTACCGTCTTTCTTCTTCACAAATAATACTGGAGCTCCTCAGGGCGAAGAGCTAGGATGAATGAAACCCTTATTCAAGAGTTCTTGCAATTGCTTGGAGAGTTCCTCCAGTTCGGTTGGAGCTAAGCGATAAGGTGCTTGAGCTATGGGTGTTGCTCCAGGAGCTAGCTTGATCTGAAATTCGACCTGGCGATGAGGCGGTAGCCCAGGTAAATCCTCAGGAAACACTTGAGGAAAGTCGCATACAACTGGAATATCCTCTATTTTCTTCTCTTTCGTCGATGCATCAGTAACGAGTGCTAAGATAGCGGTGTGGCCCTTTCGCAAACACTTCTGGGCCTTAAGGAAGGAGATGATGCCCACCACAGCACCACTCTTGTCGCCTTGAACTTCGAGAGGTTCTTTGCCAGAACGGGGAATACGAACAATCTTCTCCTTGCACAGTATCTCTGCTTGTTGTTGGGACAACCAATCCATCCCAATAACGATGTCGAAACTACCCAAGACTATAGGAATGAGATCGATAGAGAAAGTCTGACCAGCGAGGATAAGATTACAACCCTGAACTTTGTGTGTGGCCTCTAGACTTTTACCATTTGCTAATTCTACAACATGCTTGGTGTTCAAAAGTGTTGGGGTACGTTTAAGCATCTGACTAACTTTTAGAGACACATAACTAGTATCGGCACCCGAATCAAATAAAACAGTAACATAAAAGTCGTCGAGAAGGAACTTACCCATCACGACGTTGGGATCATTCCTAGCATCACCCTGTCCAATCACGAACACACGGCCCCGGGTACTATTGTCTCCATTATTTCCCCCGTTGTTACCCCCATTGTTGTTTCCGTTCCCTTGGTTATTGTTCTGATTTTAATTCTGATTTAACTGCGGGCAGTGTCTCTTGATGTGACCTTCAGTGCCACATTGATAGCATCCCCTGTTGCCCTGTTGTTGTTGCTGGTTCTGCGGTGCTTGCTGTTGCTGCTGACGATTCTGATTTGCAGGCAGTGAGCTCCTGCAATCCTTAGCTTCATGCCCCATCTTAAGACACCTCTGACAACGACCCTTGTTGCACTGACCACTGTGGTGTCTGTTGCATCTATTGCACTTTGGGTGATTTCCTCGATATCTACCCTGCCCTTGACTACCAGAAGACTGCTGACCTGGACTCTGGTAGTCATCGGTCTTTCGCTGCTGTGCCTGGGATTGAACCGTAGTCGAACCCTTGCTAGAGGTTCCATCCCACTTTCTCTTGTTGTCACTGGGAGTAGCAGAAGTAGTAGTAGTGGTAGTAGCTCCGATCCGCTTGGGCAGCTTATTCTGTTCCACTACCTGGTCTGTGAGAAGATGAGCAAGATGAGTGACATCCCGGATAGTAGCAAGGTTAGCAGCAGTCACATGGCTTTGAATCTCTGGTACTAAGCCTTTGAGATACAGCTCGATGCGCTTGATGGGAGGATCTACCATAGTTGGACACAAGATGGCCAGCTCGTTTGACCTTTTCGTATAAGCCTCTATCTCTGACCCTTCCATCTTCAGGTTAAAGAACTCCACTTCCAACTTGTGGATGTCATCACGAGTGCAGTATTCCCGCTTGATCAGTTCCTTGAAATCGTTCCATGGGGTGGCATTAGCAGCCGCCAACCCAAGCATCTGAACTTGCGCATTCCACCAAGTCAGCGCAATGCCTTCGAGAGTACCAGTGGCATACTTCACCCTACGAGCCTCAGGGCATTCACACATTTCGAAGACCGATTCGAGCTTCTCGAACCAGTGGAGGAGTCCAACGGCTCCTTTAGTGCCACTGAAAGTACTAGGACGACAATCCATAAAGGTTTTGAATGTACACACAGGTGGCTGAGCGTGCTGGCCTATTGTGTAAACAAGAATAGGACAAAGTTAAACACGAGAGTTGGTTTAGGAGTGTAGGATCTAAAAATCCTAGAGTGAGTTGCGACTGCAGGATATACCTCTTGCTTGGGGGCTGCAAGTGCCGCAGCAACTTGTTGGTTAATCAGAGCCGTCAACTGGGCTTGGGTCATGTTAACGCGTCCAGCCATGATCTTCATATCAAAGGAAGCATGAGTGAGAGGGGATCGCGAAAGTGCGATGACAGAAGAGAGTAAGCACACACGTGTTTTCAAACAATAACGGTTATGTTTATCTAAACCTACCATGAGCAAAGTTCTATGTAATCTAGCAAGTAGGCATTGTAAACATAAATCGTATCACCTAGAATGTCGAGTCTTGCACGTGGAGCGAAGCGTCGTTGTGGATCGTTGAGCACTGTTCAGGTTATAGTCTGGTCTTAACAAAAACTTTTTCCCTTATTAAAACCAAGTTCTCTATAACCAACGGCTCTGATACCAATCTATCACACCCCCAAAATCCACTCGCGAAGTATCACCGCTTGGAGGCGTGACTGACCAGGATCAAGCCACCAATCATATTGAACATTGTAAGTAAATAATAAAAGTTCATTCCATCAATACGAAAGGTGTTCAAAACCAAAACATAGTTAAGTGTTTAGCGGAAGCATAAATATGTAAACCCATCATAAGTATTAAGTTTGAAATATCATAATGTTTTTAGCATGGTATCCACTGTCCATGTCTCACAACGACTGCGCCTCCCTGTGCAAGCTCCATGAATACCTACCGTCCTGCAAGGCATGTAACAGAGAGTCAACAACAAAGTTGAGCGAGTTCACAGTTGGTTGTTCAGTAATTGAGTTTGTTTCAGAAAAACATAAGTTCGTTTCATAACCATGTATTACCCAGTATCCTGGTTTACCAAACCGTTTCACAATAGTTAGTGGGGGCTTCCCATGTTGTATGCTACTAGACTAGTCGTATCCGTACGTGCCCTTCTTGATCCAAGGACCGTAGCAAGTATAAGTGTACGTAGGTTTTACGCACGTGCCCTTCAATCCGAGGACAGTAGTAAGTATGAGTGTACGTAGGTTTTACGTACGTGTCCTTCTCAATCTATGGACAGTAGTGTAGCTAGTATGAGAGTACGTAGGTTTTACGCACGTGCCCTTCTATCCGAGGACAGTAGCTAGTATGAGTGTACGTAGGTTTTACGCACGTGCCCTTCTATCCGAGGACAGTAGTAAGTAGTCTAGTAGTGTTGATAGTATAAATAGTTATTCAATCCCATTCCCAACCCACCGGGAATCCCATACCTTAGAAGTGTGAACTCACCTTGGTTTGCTCGGCAGATACACGAAAAGGTTACTTGAGCTATATGTGGTCAACCACGTCCTAACATGGTTACCATACAAGTCAGGTTTTGGTTTCAAGTTGTGCACATACGTTTACACATAAGCTAATAGGTTACGAGCACGTATTAATCATGGCAACACGTTACAGTTAAATATACATAACATACTCATACATGTACAATTCAAAGGATTGGGCTTCGCACAAGTCTAACAGCCTTGTGCGTTTCCCCCATTGAAGCCCAAACATACCAGGCCCAATTAAGCATAAACAGTCCAACATGTAACGGCCCAAACAGAATAAACATTGGTCTTGTGAGGTCCGGATGGTCTTGTGCGACTGACCAGTCCTTGTGCGAATGAGGTTTGGGCTTTAAGGCCCAACAGTGTAATAGTTTAATTAGTTTGTGTGTGGCCCAAGCCTTGTGCGATCAGCACCGTCTTGTGCGATCCACAAGGTCTTGTGCTATCATGCAATGTGATGTTGTACTCAGTGTTTAATCAGTTGTACTCTATAACTTGTGCGACTGTGTTGTGCGACCAGACACTTGTGCGATCGGTTACCTTGTGCGATTGAGCTCTTGTGTGATTCAAGAGCTTGTGCGATTGCACTTGTGTGACTGGTCTTGTACGATCGGTTATGTATTTCCTTAAATCATGAAACCAGTTACACTATTATTGATAATTTCCATATTTGTAGTTTATCAATCAACACTTTCTATCTAAACCGAATATCGATTAAAACAAGGTTTTTACCACAAAACTCGTATGAACCCTAATCACAATCAAAACATGAACAATAATCATATCACTTAAACATATTAACATGATTCATAATCTTGATCACTGTCATGCATAACAATTCCCCTCCACAATTCATTCGAACAGGAAACATATCACAGCCGGTTAACATACAATCGGTTCTAGATCAATAATATACAAATCCGATTAACATGAACATTATCAAATACACACATGTGAGCCGATTTCATGAACACTAAGATTCAACAGTTTATATCATGTTCAAACACAAGATATCACTAAATCATCATGTAATACACATTGATCAAAACATCATCAAACATACAACCAATGATTATAATACTAACCGATTAAAGAAGAGAGCAAGGATTGAACCAAACACAAAAGCTTCGAGAGAAAGGGATGTTGTTTCCGTCGGCTTAGAGAGAGAAGGAAGAGAGAGTAGAGAATTAGGGTTTGGTGTGTGAAAAGGTTTGCAACTAATGAGGAGTATACACTCTCCTCATGAGGTTATGCGACACAAGGGAGTGGGCTGAACCCTCCTAATGGGCTGCCCATTCAGTTCAAGTACAATAAGTGTAGCCCGATTGGGCTTGTGCGATCGGGTTGTGTTGATATACATACATACGTTACACACATATCAAACATAACATTTCATTAATCAACAAGGTTCACATAGTCACATTGGATCCACATACATTACATTAACACAAAGATAAGTTCTGAAGTACGAGTTGTCACAGTTGAGCTTGAAGGACATGAGTTTGAAGATCAGATAGCGTTTGAACAGAATGAAGCTTGACTCGCTCTTTTCGACTAAGCGCATCGGCTACGACATTCGCCTTACCAGGATGGTAGCGAATTTCGCAATCGTAATCACTTAAGAGCTCAACCCAACGTCGTTGCCTCATGTTCAGCTCTTTCTGATTAAGAATATGCTGGAGACTTTTGTGGTCTGTGAAAACCACACACTTTGTTCCATAGAGGTAGTGTCTCCAGATTTTAAGCGCGAAAACCACAGGTCCTAACTCAAGATCATGAGTCGTGTAGTTCTTCTCATGAATTTTCAGTTGTCTAGATGCATATGCAATAACTTTACCTTGTTTCATGAGAACGCAACCAAGGCCTTAGTTGGACGCATCGCAATAGACAACAAAATCGTCGTTTCCATCGGGCAAAGATAGAACGGGAGCATCACACAGCTTCTGCTTCAGCGTTTAAAACGCTTCTTCTTGCTTGGGTCCCCACTCAAAAGGCTTATTCTTCTGAGTCAAAGCAGTGAGTGGAACCGCAATCTTCGAGAAATTTGAAATGAATCGACGATAATATCCAGCAAGACCAAGAAAAGATCGAATCTCTGTAGGCGTCGTCGGTGTATTCCAATCCTTAATTGCAGCAATTTTTCAAGGATCCACATGGATGCCCTGCTCGTTGACTATATGACCCAAAAATTGAACTTCTTTAAGCCAAAATTCACACTTGGAGAATTTAGCAAAAAGTTGTTCCTTCTTCAGGAGTTCCAAAGTCAAATGAAGGTGTTGCTCGTGATCAGCACGAGACTTTGAATAAATGAGAATATCGTCGATGAACACAATAATGAACTTGTCTAAATAAGGTTTACAGACCCTATTCATTAAGTCCATGAAGATAGCTGGGGCATTTGTCAAACCAAAAGGTATGACGGTGAACTCGTAATGCCCATATCTTGTGCGGAAAGCAGTTTTGGGAATATCTTCTTCGAGAACACGAAGTTGATGATACCCAGAACCCAGATCGATCTTGGAAAAGCATGAATCACCTTGCAGCTGGTCGAAGAGATCATCAATTCGAGGTAGGGGATATCGATTCTTGATGGTAAGCTTATTAAGCTCACGATAATCGATACACATTCAACAAGATCCATATTTCTTTTTCACGAAGAGGACAGGAGCTCCCCAAGGCGAAAAGCTCGGACGGATGAATCCTTTATCAGATAACTCTTGAAGCTGTTTCGATAACTCTTGCATCTCCGACGATGCAAGACGATAAGGTGCTTTCGCAATCGGGTTGGCATTGGGTACAAGGTCAATATGAAACTCGACTTGACGAACTGGAGGCAAACCAGGCAGTTCATTAGGAAACACCTCTGGATAATCCCGAACAATCGGAATATCCTGAATACTCTTGCTCTTGCTTTTCTCCTCGGTGACATGTGCTAGAAAAGCAACATATCCTTTATGTAAATACCTTTGGGCTTCCATACACGACATAAGCTTCAATCCACCTGAAGGTTTCTCACCACGAACTTCCAGAACATCGCCAGAAGACAAAGGAATACGAACAATCTTATCGAAACAATCCACCTCAGCATGATGTCTGGTTAACCAATCCATTCCAACGATAATATCGAAGCTCCCAAGTTGCATCGGTGTGAGGTCAATAGGAAAAAGATGGTTATCGAGGTTCAACTGACAATCACGAATAACAGAGTCGAGAACAAGAGGTTTACCAGTAGCAACTTCTACAGATAAGGGTTTCCTCAGTTTAGTTCTAGGTATCGCAAGCAAAGGCTCAAATGACAATGAAACAAAACTTCTATCGGCACTAGAATCAAAAAGAACAGATGCAGGTCGATGGTTAACAAGAAACGTACCATTAACCACCTCGTTGTCGGCCCTCGCCTCATTTGCATTCAAATTGTACACTCGTCCACGAGCGGGATTCACATTTGCGTTGACGTTCGCATTAGCATTCGCGTTCGCATTCACCAGCCTCGGACAGTTGTTGCGGAAGTGTCCAAACTCTCCACAATTGAAACATGAACCCGGTGGGAATCTCGCAGCATTCCCCTGAACCGGAGCTTGAACCTGGGCAACCTAATTCTATCCCAAACGACAAATATTGGCCAAATGCCCAAGTTTACCACACGTTGTGCATTGCTTGTAAGCTTGTTGTGCAACATGATGACCGTTGCAGCGAGCACAATGAGGTGCGGTACCAGCATACGCTTTCTTTGCAGGAGGTTGAGTTGGTGGGTTCTGAGCAGTCTGTGCTGTAACAGCAAAATTCTGAGCACTCTTTCGCTTCCTCGACTTCTTCGATGACTCACCTTTCTTACCCTTACCCTTTCCTTGTCAGAATCAGTCGACTTCTTTTTATCACCCTTGCGGGTGAGTTTACCCTTCCTGACTTGAGACTCAGTCAGGGTAGCCGACAACTCGATTGTGTGACGAACGGTAGTAGGATTAACACCGGTCACAATATCCTGTATGGAATCGGGTAAACCATCGATATATCTCTTGATTGCTTTCTCCAGTGGGGTAACCATAGTGGGACACAACAGACTGAGTTCTTCAAAATGATCCGTATACGCACGGTGTTCACCCCCATCTTGCTTTAAATCGTCAAACTCTCATTCCAAAGCTCGAATTTCGTGACGGGGACAGAACTCTTTCATCATGAGAGCTCGAAGCTCTTCCCATGTTTGTGCCAATGCCACTTCGGCACCCCTATCGCGCATAACACCATTCCACTAGGTAAGCGCTCGCTTCTCAAACACACTTGACGCAAATTCAACCTTACGCACATTCGGACACTGCACATGTCTGAATGTGCTCTCGATACTCTCAAACCACTGTAGGAGCGCAGTTGCTCCTTGCGACCCAGAAAACTTTAGCGGCTTAGCAGAATTGAAACTCTTAAAATTACATGGTGCATTATTGTTGTTATTGTTGTTGTATAACTCGTGGATTTGGGTCACAACACCTGGAAGCACAGCAACCATTTGCTGAGAGACAATGGCTGCGACTTCTTCAGCAGTAAAAGTTTGTGCTTCACGTCGAGGAGGCATTGTCTAACAAGGAAACAGAGGAAACGAGTGAGGTTGAAAAGCAAAAGAGTTATTAAAAATACCGACAAACACAAGGGAGGCGATCATTCGTTCGTTACCTCGAACAAACAAACGACACGCAGTGACTAATCAAAGTAAATGGGTCAAGATAGTGTATCGCTGAAGACATGCTCGCCTATAACTGAACACTCACCCCAAGAGTTCCCAGGTAAGAGTGACTGGTCCAATTATGTGGATTTGTACGAACACTTTAGCCTTAGACAGAAAACTCAGAGCACAGGCACTCACTCTTCCAGTTTGCACGTGTTCACACTATTTTGGCCCAAACTTTGATGAGATTTTGAAAACTTAAAGGGTTCAAAACCTTATAACAGAGGGTTCAAAACCTAGTAATCAATCATCCTAGAACAGATGATTAGTTTTCAAACCGGATTCGAACTTAGTATTCTCATTGTGGTTATCACCTAAGGATAGGTGACGGTTTTGTTTTAAAATCTAAACGCAAGTAAACTTGCGTTGGGGTCCTAAAAGTTATAGTCTAGGTCAAAGCATTACTAATAACCTAATTCCCTATAACCATTGGCTCTGATACCAACTCTTCTGTCACACCCCGACCACGTAAAACAACAAACCATGGCGGAAACGTCGGGGAGTGTCATGGCAGAATTATCGTTTCACAACCATGGATACAAAAAAGTTTCATTTTATTGAAAATATTAAACATTAACATTGTCTTAACATAGAACAAACAAGTTTCATATCATCTATCATAGTTATTATGTCACTAAGGCCCTGTCCAGATCCTATGTGACGCATGCATCCTAGAAATCAATCAAGCAACAACACCTAAAACATATGTAAAAACAAAGTCAGCAAAGAAATGCTGGCGAGTACATAGGTTTTGTAAGAGTATCGGAATCATGGCTTCGTTTACATGTTGTAGTACTTCATTAGACTACAAGAGTCAAAATACAAACCTCGTTTTGAAAAGTGTATTGCAACATAATTTAACCAACTCAAATCAAGTGGGTTATAGTTTATAAAACCTCGTAGCCATGATTCTTAACCCAAAAACATTTGTTTTAGAAAACCAATTTGTAAAACATCTCATTTTAACTCGTTATTAAAACTCGTATGGTTTATATCTTTTAGAAAACATCGTTGTGTGACATCATTTTAAAATCGTTTACCCAAGTGAACTAAATAACGCCACGGTATGTAATATGTTGAAAATACTTATATATAGGAAGTACCAGCGGCGTATCCAGCATGCTTTCATCATATTACACCCGTCCCGTTATCTAAACACTAACCAAAAACCAATCGTTTATTCGACTCGTTTAACTTGTTCAAATCGTTTCCAAATCGTTAACTCGTTTAAATCATCCTCGTTTTAATTGTGAAAACTTATTTATGGTCGTCTCGCTAACAACATTCAAACCTTCGTGACTCGACTATCTCGCTTCTCGCTTCTCGCATTAACAAACCACCAAAGGGTAAGTTAACTAACATCAGATTCAGTCGTTACCCAAAACCCCCACACATAACCATGGGTGCAGTAAAATAACGGGATTTGTCAGTTCCTATGGTACCATAACCTAATACTGGTCGGTTCGGCCAAAATTAATGAATGTCATTCGTTATGTAACTACAACCAACAAGTTTGTTCACATTATTGAAATCGTTATTAGTTTAGTATAAACTATTTTAATCGTTTTTGAAGTCATCGTTTTTGAAAATCATTTCGTACATATGAATCACCCCAAAACAATTAAAAACAGTAAAATAGGGGAACTATGTACTCACATGAAGTGCAAATTATCCTCAATCAATAGAACTTCAACAAACTCAAGAAAACCAGAGAAATCAAGCAGCACCTAGTAATCAAATCACTAGTCAAACAATAGACGCCTAAATCGGAAGATCGGATAGAATGAGGTCTTGTAAACCAAATGAGTGTTGGAACTCATGCGATATGGTTTAACAAAGCCTACATCCTAAAATGAAACTTATCCTAAGTGCTTTCGACCCATTGCGACTCATTAAGGTAGCTTATGCTACTTTAACACGTCGTGCGCGCAATGCGCGTTCTAGACGTCTACCTAGTCCTATGACAAGTATTATATGCCAAGATATGTTTAAATATGTTACAAAATCAGTTACGTGACAAAATTTTGGGTTACATATGCTTAATTACCAATTATGCATGAAAAGGGTATTTTGGTAATTTACCTAAGGCATATAAATTACTTATCATACAACTACTTAAACTAGGTGACCATAAGGTATAACCTCCGAAGGTTATTCCCTATGCAACTATGGTCACTAAACATGTTTGGTCGGATCCTAATGATCGACCAAACGGGTCGTGTTCGAAAGTCTAAGCGGGTGTTTAGTCCGCTTGACTTACGACTCTACACAAGCACTAATCTAAAAAGTAACGAGCTAAACATGCTAAAACATGTTTAGTTAAGTTAGAAAACAGGTTTTGATATCAAAACAAACAGTTTTGATACCCAAGAGTGGTTTGGTTACAAAATATGCGAGAATACGCATTTTGGCCGAAACTACGACTCGTCACTGAGCCAAGATAACGTGGTAATCAGTAGGTATAGTCACTAGGGACTATAACCATCGTGATTACGCTCATGTTATGAAGTTCAAACAAACTTTGCGTTGACCATAAACTGGTCAATGCAGAAAGTCAAACATAGTTTGACTTTTACGATAAAAATGAATAAAAAGAACGAAGGAATACTTACAAAGGGTCCCCACAAGCTTTTATCCGATTTACCCTCAGGTATGAAGAGTATACTTCAACTTAGGGGGCCAAAATCAGATCAATGTGGGTTTTGCAAGTGAATGGGGGTGGGTATTTATAGGAAATCTAGAGCTATTAGGATCGTTTATCAGGAAACGAGCTTTGATCATGGCCATACAAGTGGGCACACAGTATTAGAATACAAGGGGCACCTAAATACCATCAAAATTTGCCCATAGTATGGTTAAAACCATGTCCAAAAACCTGCAAACCAGCTGTTGTTTAACAAAAATAGTTTGCTAATCTGGGTATCTCAGGCGGCCCGCGTAAAAGACAAGCAAGTCTTACGCGGCCCGTGTGGGCAGAGTTTCCAGAATTTGCAATTTGGTCCCTGCACTTCAGAATCTTGCTTTTCGGCTCATTTTTGGCACGTTTAAGCCCCGTTATCCTCATTTCAAGGCTCTAAAATGAAGATAAAGTATAGGGAACTCAAAACATGCTCAAAAATATCTCAGATGTCTGTTCGTTTGGTCGTACGGTTGCGTTGTTCGGTTAATTACGACGGAAGTTGTAACGAACGCAAAAACGATCCAAATTAAGCGACGAATGGATTTTTATTATGCCAAACACTAAAATAAAATATTTTAATGCTTACATAAATTTTTCGAGGTCCGGATGTATTCAGAACGAAAGATATGCGCGAAAATGCAAACTTGTGCACTTTTTGACGCTTTTAGTCCCTATTGATCAATAAAGTTTATTCTAGCATACTGAACCCCTCAAATCCTATTTCTAAGCTATGTAAAGGATATTTAAGGTATTTTTAACTTATGATCAAGTTCCAGAATGTTCGTTACTATACAAATCGGTATAGTTTCGCAGTTTGACACAAATAGTCCATGCGATCGAACAAACTTGATTTCAACACACCAAACCATCCAAAACTTATTTCTAAGTTATGTGGAGGTTATTTAAGGTATGTTAAGCCTATTTCACTATTCCAGAGTGTTTGTTGCATTAAACTGGTTATATTTACGCATCAGATCGCGTATAACCTTCCAGAAAGCGATTTAAAGCTTGAAATCGGAATTGAATCTATTTGAAAAATCCTCAAACATAAATACACACATAGTAACATCAAAACACATATAATAACACCAAAGCACATTGTTTTATGGATAATCATCATTGTTTTACATTATACATTGATTACAGAACACAGTTGTCACATCAGTTTAGGTATATTTACAAAAAAACAATATTCTGACAACTCAGGATACTCCTCAGGATCCTCATCTTCAACAACATTCACTTTCTTGTTGTCATTCCTGCCATATGGCTTATAGCGATATGGTTTATATGAGGATTCTGATTTCCTGTTGGTTGACTCATAGGTTGTTGATGAATTCATCCTCTCTTGCATCTTTTTGTCATCTTCCAGTCGAATATATCTTAAAGCCCTGTTTCGAGCTTCATCCAGGTTCCTGTAGGGATTCATTACAAGATCTTGGTAAAATTGAGAATCTTTTTGCAATCCCATCTTGAAAGCCTGCACAGCTGTTGCAACATCAAGATGTGGGATATCTAAGGATTCCCAGCTAAACTTGTTCACATAATCTCTTAAGGATTCCTGAGGTCCTTGAGTTATCCTGTAGAGATCACCGGTTAGTTTTTCAAAACTTTGACTGCAAGAAAATTGACTATTAAATAAATTGACTAAATGAGCAAATGATATAATCGAATGAGGAGGAATGTTTAAGAGCCATTTTAAGGCCGATCCTATTAAGGTAGAACCAAAACCCTTGCAAAGGCATACTTCCTTGAGGTCTGGAGGGATAGGGTTGATTTCCATCCTTTCCCTATACTGGGCAATATGCTCTTCAGGATCCGTAGTTCCGTCGTAGAGCTTCATGTTGGGGGTCTGAAATCATTTTGGGATTTCAGCATCACAAATAGGATACGCAAACCGGGATATCATGTGGCTGTCTTGGGATACTTCTGGAATTGGCTGGACCACCCCAGGTACACTGGATATCATGTCCTTCAATTTCTAAATCTCCCTAGAAAATGCTGAAGTCATACCTATATCCTGCAAAGATCCAATACCATTAGTAACAAGAGTATTATTATTATTAGATACGTTACCAGTCTGAGGATTCTGGCCATATCCTGAAGCATATCCTAAGCTTCTCACAGCTGACACCCTAACCGAAGAGGGTATCTCAGGAGTATGATTCTGAGAATGGCTAGGCACAATATTCCCCCTGTTATCCTCAGTATATACTGCAGAACTGAAGTTCAAAGCTCTGGGTTGCAAGGGAGTGACAGTATCCTCAACGTGCCTGCTTGAGCTGGATTTCAAGAGTTGTATCTCTCTCATCAGCATTTGGTTGGTCTCCTGCTGTTTGCCTCATCTGTTCCTGTACACTACCAATTCTAAATCGTGAGTCGTGTAATTCCTCTCGTGAACCTTCAACTGTCGAGAGGCATAGGCTATTACCTTCTCGCGTTGCATCAACACGCAGCCAAGACCCTGAATGGAAGCATCACAATATACCACAAAATCTTCTGTACCTTCAGGTAGAGACAAGATCGGTGCACTGCAGAGTTTCTGTTTTAATAACTGGAAAGAATCTTCTTGTTTCATTCCCCAAGAGTATACAACGCCTTTCTGTGTCAACAAGGTAAGAGGCTAAGCGATCTTTGAGAAGTCTTTGATAAACCTGCGGTAGTACCCAGCGAGACCAAGAAATTGTCGCACCTCTGAAGGAGTCTTCGGTGCCGCCCAATTTCTGATAGCATCTATCTTGGCAGGATCTACATGTATCCCCGATTCATTCACAATGTGGCCAAGGAAGTGTACCTCTCGAATCCAGAAGTCACATTTAGAGAATTTCGTGTAGAGTTGCTCCTTCCTCAGGAGCTCCAAGATAAGTCGTAAGTGTCGCTCGTGATCTTCCTTGCTCTTAGAATAGTTCAGAATATCATCAATAAACATGATGATGAAATTTGCAAGATACGGTTTACACACGCGGTTCATGAGGTCCATGAAGACCGCTGGCGCATTCGTCAACCCAAATGGCATAACCAAAAACTTATAATGGCCATACCGTGTTCGAAAAGCCATTTTTGGTACATCCTCCTCTCGGACTCTCATCTGATGATAGCCCGATCTTAAATCGATATTCGAGTAAAAACTTGACCCCTGCAACTGGTCAAACAGGTCATCAATGCGTGGCAAAGGATAACGGTTCTTGACAGTCACCTTTGTTTTGGTCAAAAAT